>CAUYVT010000087.1:0-26041 GCA_963576565.1 Aspidapion aeneum
ACAATGCCTTATGCTCTTTCTTCGTCATCCCGGCGCGCGACGCTGGTTCACTTTATAATGACAGTGCCATTCCATCTGTCATCCGAGTAGCAGGCACTGGTTCCTTTATGACGGCAGTGCCCAAAGGTGTCATCCCAGCGCCCCTGTGATGTCATCCCAGTGCCCAGACACTGGGATCCAGGAAACTTAACTTTACACCAGGTAATAAGAATTGGATTCCAGCGTCACGCGCTGGAATGACAGCAGTCCTACATCATATCGTCACGGTATCTCTTGGCATAGATCCCGCTAACACGTAGCGGGATGACGGTTGTCGTTTAGCCATAAATATTTAAGAAATTTACCAAATGAAAAAAAAGGCAAAAGAAGCCCCGTGGTGGTTGGCTATTTACTATGTACTAAAATATCGGCGTTTTTTTATTCTAAACGCTTGATTAAGAGCGATTTAGCTGCTTTTAACTTGCAACTAACCTACACCGCAAGTGTTTAAGAAATTTACTAAGCAGGAAAAAAGGCAAAGAAACCCCGTAGTAGCTAGCATTCAAATTCTCCCTTGTCAATTTGACGTTTTTTGCTGTCTTAAACGCTTTGTAAGCGCGTTTCGGCTTATATAGGTAAAAACCTAAAAATTTTTAAAGACATGCGATGCACGTAGTGCGAAAAATTAAACATGAGACGCCAAATACCCTAAGTTTTTTGTCATTAACCTGCACAGATTGCGAAGATAAATAAATAGCTTCACTATCATAATAAGGGCGCTGGCGAAGGGTGTCAAGCAAGTTTTTCTTTCCCGTGAATTCCTTTTGAAGTCGAGTATTGAAAATTGACTGGAGAGTTGTGGATTATTTTGTATATGTCATAACAAGCCATGGCACTCTCAGCAAAACCACTTAATATTAACTTTAGTTTGCCTGAATAAGTAGCTATATCTCCGATTGCATATATTCTATCTCTACTGGTTCTAAGTGTAGCTGGGTCGACAATTATGCGGCCATGTTCTAACTCTATACCCCAACTGTTTATTGGACCAAGATTCATTGACAGTCCAAAAAATGGCAGCAAAAAATCAGCGGATATTTCTTTTTCTTCCTTAGAGGCAATGTTTTTTACTATCACTGCGCTCAACTGCCCATTACCTCCTGCTAGTTCGTGTAATTGATATGGCACTACCAGTTCTATCTTTCCATCATTTTCAAGTGATTCTAATTTATTTCTAGTTTCAGGAGTGCAGCGAAATTTCTTTCTTCTATGTATCACATAAATTTTCTTTGCAACTTTAGAAAGTTCTACAGTCCAATCAGCTGCAGAATCACCCCCCCCTGCAATGACTATAGTTTTGTCCTGAAAATCAGAAATTTTATTTACACTGTAAAATACAGATTTATTTTCATATTCTAATATACCACTTAAGGGTGGACGGTTAGGTTCAAACATTCCGTTACCTGCAGCAATGATAATGGCTTTGCATTTTACCTCTGTACCTATGTTTGTTATGACAGTAAAGTTTTCACCTCCGTTATTCGAAATCTTTTCCACTTTTTGACTTAAATGGTAAACAGGCTCAAATGGTGAAGCTTGCTTCATTAGTCGCTCAATTAATTTTTGGGCAGTAATTACAGGATAACCAGGTATATCATATATTGGCTTTTCTGGGTAAAGAGCTGTGCATTGTCCTCCTGCTTGATCCAAAACATCTATTATATGACATCTCATATCAAGCATTCCCGCTTGAAAAGCAGTGAATATTCCAACAGGCCCTGCACCTATTATTACTATATTGGTTTTCATATTCAGATGGTAATCTATTTATAGATATTAGCTTTCTTCGCTAATAAGGTCAATTTACAAAGGGATGTATTTTTAAAAGATGTGGCTAGATTAGATAAGATTTCCAGCGTTATGAACCACATAGTCCAAATAAGCTCTAAAAATCAGCTAGCATAGCGAGATGCTGTGCGGACGGAATGGGATTCGAACCCATGGTACGCTCATCACGTACGTCAGTTTTCAAGACTGGTGCCTTAAACCGCTCGGCCATCCGTCCATTTCTTTTCTATCACAACATTTTATTTTAAGCAATCTATAAAAGCTTTACTTGCCCACGCAAAAGTTGCTAAACACACTACCCAATATTTCCTCAACATTAATAATTCCAATCACCGCACCAAGTTCAAATGCAGCGAGCCTCAAATCTTCAGATATTAACTCAATTGGATTATCGATATTAAAATGTTGTAAATGTTCCAGTGCTTTCTGCATGTGACTCCTATGTCTTTGCCGAGTAATCACAGGAGTGTCTCTATCATGCCCAAATTTCTCCTCTGCCTTCTTTTTTATGAGAGAGATCAACTTGTTTGTACCTATTCCCTTTAAAATAGAAATGGGTAAAAGATCTATGCCATTAATTTTTATATTGTGATTATTGATAACATCGTCAGCTTTGCTCAGAACATAAATGGTGTCATTTTGGTCTGATGTCATGCAAGTAGCTGACACTGGAATCCAGCTTATCTCATCATGAACATTGTTTTCAGTACATGTTTCTAGAATCCATTGTCTATTGCATAATTTGCAAGTATTTTTATATCTGGATCCCAGTGTCACGCACTGGGATGACACCGTTTGTTGATTACAATATTTGCATAGTTGTGTGTCAAGCACTGGTACAACGGATGGTATATTGCCTGTGGCTTGATAATTGACATCGTGTCGTTGTTCAAAAGGAAACAGTTCTATTCTTAAATCAGCTTCAAAAGACCTCTTTTTCGCTCGACTTATGCCTTCTGATTCTATCGGGTCTGAACTCTCACGAATTCCAGCAGTATCAGAGAGAATGATTGGGTATCCGCCAATGTCAATATGAGCTTCAAGCACGTCTCTTGTTGTGCCTGCATATTCAGAAACAATAGCAATATCACGCTTGGCTAAGAAATTAAACAGAGTTGATTTACCGACATTTGGTTCACCAGTTATTACAATATGTAAACCCTCACGCAACCTTTCGCCCCGTCTATTATCATTTAAATGCTCTTGTATCAACTGCACGAGAGATTGCACTTCATTATTAATTTTTTCCAATTCACTTTTTTCTGCCCAAATGTCCTCTGGAAAGTCTATATATGCTTCGATTTTGGATTGTATCGTTATTAATCTTTGCCTCCAATTGCTGTATAGTCTCTCCAATTCTCCAGATATCTGCTTAATCGCTTGTTTAGCTTGCATTTTCGTTTCAGCATCAATTAAGTCTGCAATCCCTTCTATTTGCGTTAAGTCAAATTTACCATTTAGAAAAGCCCTAAGTGAGAATTCTCCAGGCCTGGCCATAACGAAAATTTTTGATAATTCCTCCAAGATGATTTTTATGACTGCCTTGCTTCCATGCACTTGTAACTCTATAACGTCCTCGCCAGTGAAACTGTTTGGAGCAGGGAAATAGATGATTATTCCATTATCTATTAATTGACTGGAATCATCATATAGATCAACTAAAGTAGCAAATCTTGGTTTAATTTCTTTCTTAATATGAAAATGATTTAAAGCTTTAAGCGCATAGTTGCCTGAAATTCTAATTACTGCAACTCCTGACTTACCAAATACGGTCGATAAAGCAAAAATAGTTTCATTTGTGTTTGTCATTATTTATATAAACTACTTAGCAATATTACACTTAAGAAACCAAAATACCTAATTTGAAAATATTCAAAATTTTTATCTATCTTGCTAGTTTATATTAATGCAGTACTATCATACTAGTGAATGTATTATATAGAAAAGCTGTAAAAGTCACCCAGGTAAAAATATTTATTTTGAAAACTGATAATATGATTTATAATGACTGACACAAGTTTTAAATATTTTATGCTCAAGAAATTAGCTTGGTACTGGTCTTTTGTAGAGTTAATTAAAGGGTTTGTTATTACATTAAAATATATGTTTAAGCCAAAGGTTACTTTGAGGTATCCTATGGAGAAGGGCCCTTTAAGTCCAAGGTTTCGTGGTGAGCATGCGTTACGTAGGTATCCAAACGGTGAAGAACGATGCATAGCTTGTAAATTATGCGAAGTTATCTGCCCTGCTCAAGCAATAGTTATTGAAGCAGAGGAAAGAGAAGACGGTAGTCGTCGCACCACACGCTATGATATTGACATGACAAAATGCATATACTGCGGGCTTTGCCAAGAGGCATGTCCAGTTGATGCAATTGTGGAGGGTCCTAACTTTGAATTTGCTACTGAAACAAGAGAGGAGCTAATGTACAATAAAGAAAAGTTATTGCGTAATGGTGAAGTTTGGGAAGACGCAATTGCACTCAGGTTAAAAAAGAATAGGCCGTATTACTGATGTTAAAAATTTATAGCTTTCAAATCATTCCTTTGTTACCCAGGTGCTTTTTTTCTGTCATTTCAGTGTTCCTTTTTTTGTCATCCCAGTGTGTGACACTGGGATCCAGGTATAAAAATATTTGCAAATTGTGCAATGGACAACAGATTTTAGAAGCATACGTTAAACTAATTTCCATTATAAAAATAAGATGGATCCCAGTGTCACGCACTGGGATGACAAGGATAGGGTTACTTGGATGACAAAAGGGTCGATA
The DNA here is from genome assembly GCA_963576565.1 of Aspidapion aeneum. Classification (NCBI taxonomy): domain Eukaryota; kingdom Metazoa; phylum Arthropoda; class Insecta; order Coleoptera; family Brentidae; genus Aspidapion; species Aspidapion aeneum. The sequence continues at coordinate 4,598 of CAUYVT010000087.1, forward strand.
AATGATTAAAGTTACTTTTTCAACCGAACAAAAAGTAAAAGAATACAGTGGTAAAGTCACTGGCTTTGATATATTACAACCGGATACTTTGAAAGAAGCAGTTGCATTGAAAGTAAATGGTGAGTTATATGATCTCTCACGTGAAATTGAATCTGATACAGAGATAGAGGTAATACAACTGAGTGACGAAGCGGGTTTAGATATAATAAGGCATGATGCTGCTCATATAATGGCGCAGGCAGTGAAAGAGCTATTTCCTAATACTCAGATTACTATCGGCCCAACAATTCAGGACGGTTTTTACTATGATTTTGCTACAGATCTTACCTTCACTACGGACGATCTTACCGCAATAGAAAAGAAAATGAAAGAGATTGTAAAAAGTAATCACAGATTTGTTCGAGAGGTTTGGACTCGCAAACAGGCAATTGATTTCTTTAGTGGTATAGGCGAAAAATATAAGGTTGATATTATCTCATCCATACCAGAGGATGAAAACCTAACTGTTTATAGACAAGGCGATTTTGTAGACCTATGCCGTGGTCCGCACTCACCATCAACCGGCAGAGTTAAAGCGTTTAAACTTATGAAAGTAGCGGGTGCATACTGGCGAGGTAATGCAAAGGGCCCAATGTTGCAGCGAATATATGGCACAGCATGGAGAAATCAGGATGAATTAAACGCTTATCTTGAGTGTCTCAAAGAAGCAGAGAAACGCGATCACCGCAAAATTGCTAAGGATATGGACTTATTTCACATTCAAGAGGAAGCTGTCGGGCAGGTTTTTTGGCATGAACAAGGATATATTTTATATAATGTTCTTGAGTCTTACATCAGAAAGAAGTTGATAAATAATGGCTATTTTGAGGTAAAAACCCCTATTTTAGTAGGCAAAGAGCTGTGGGAAAGATCTGGACATTGGGATAAGTTTCGTGAAAATATGTTTACTGTTGACGAGTCTGAAAGCAAAAAGCTAGCAATAAAACCCATGAGTTGCCCCTGTCATGTGCAGATTTTTAATTCTCACACCAGAAGCTATCGTGATTTACCGATACGTATGGCAGAGTTTGGCACATGCCATAGAAATGAAAGCTCAGGCTCATTGCACGGACTGATGCGAGTGCGTGGTTTTACGCAAGACGATGCACACATTTTTTGTATGGAAGAACAAGTAAATTCTGAAACTGTAAAGTTTTGTGACCTTTTAAAAGAAGTATATTCAGAGCTTGGATTCAATGAAATTTCTGTGAAATTTTCAGACCGTCCAGATATTAGAGCAGGTAATGATGAAGTGTGGGATAGAGCTGAAAAAGCGCTGCTTGAAGCCGTTAAAGAAGCGGGCTTGAGTTATAAACTTAACCCTGGTGAAGGTGCATTTTATGGTCCAAAGTTAGAGTTTGTTTTGAAAGACGCAATAGGCAGAAATTGGCAATGTGGAACATTACAAGTTGATTTCATTTTACCAGAACGTCTGGGAGCTTTTTATATAGGGGCAGATGGGCACAAGCATCACCCTGTCATGTTACATAGGGCAATTCTTGGAACTTTTGAACGTTTTATTGGAATTTTGATAGAAAATTATGCAGGAAAATTTCCAGTTTGGCTTGCTCCAACGCAACTTGCTATTCTGACCATTACAAATGAAGCTGACGGTTACGCCACAGAAATTAGCAATATTTTAAAAGAACAAGGTGTGAGAGTCAAGACTGATTTGACCAATGAAAAAATTAGTTATAAGATACGTTTGCATAGTTCAAACAAGGTTCCTATATTGTGGATTGTAGGCAAAAATGAAGTTACAAGTAAAACTGTGTCAGTGAGAAATTTAGGATCGGAAAGACAGGAGTCTTTTTCTTTGGAGAAGGCTATTGAATTGTTGTTAAAAAGTATTAATTTGAATTAAGGGAGTTAAAGTTTGCAAGTCAAAAAGAACAATAAAAACAGAATTAATGGATTCATCACAGCTAAGGAGGTGCGCTTAGTTGATCATAGTGGTGAAATGGTCGGAATCGTGCCAATAGAACGAGCTTTGGAACTTGCACAGGGTGTTGGTTTAGACTTGGTAGAAATTGCACCTGATTCAACCCCTCCAGTATGTAAAATTCTGGATTATAGCAAACAAAAGTATGATATAAAAAAGAAAGCAAGTGAAGCAAAAAAGAAACAAAAAACATTAACTATAAAAGAAATTAAACTGGGTCCTAATATTGGTGATCACGATTACGGAACAAAATTGCGTCAAGCAAGAGACTTACTTGCCCACGGACATAAAATCAAAGTTACAATGAGATTTAAGGGCAGAGAGCTTATAAACACTGAAGTTGGACTGCAAAAATTAGAACGGCTAATTAGAGACACTGAAGATATTGCAAAGGTAGAATTGGCACCTAAAAGAGAAGGGAATCAATATTTTTTAGCTCTGGTTGCTAAGTAGCAAAACGGCTTAAGAAGTATAAGTAGAGTTAAATTATCGCTCTCTCTTTGATAACATGGCGAAAATGTCTTATTAATCCTTGAATCGGCCAAGCTGCAGCATCGCCAAGCGCGCAAATTGTATGTCCTTCTATTTGAGCCGTAAGGTCAAGCAGTTTATCTATTTCATTAGGCTTAATATCTCCTGCCACCATCCTCCTCATAATCCTCCACATCCATCCAGTACCTTCACGGCATGGTGTGCATTGCCCACAGGACTCATGCATATAAAAGTGTGATAACCTCTCTATTGCAGCTATTATATCAGTTGATTTATCCATCACTATTACAGCAGCAGTACCAAGCCCTGATTGTGCAGCTTTTAATGAATCAAAATCCATTTCAATAGTATCACACATAGATTTTGGAATTAATGGCACTGAAGACCCACCAGGTATCACAGCAAGTAAATTATCCCAACCTCCTCGCACTCCACCTGCGTATTTTTCAATTAATTCACGTAGTGGAATTCCGAGCTCTTCTTCAACATTACACGGGTTGTTTACGTGCCCTGAAATGCAAAAGATCTTAGTGCCAGTATTATTTGGTTTACCAAGAGATGCAAACCATTCTCCTCCGCGATTTAGAATATCTGGAACCATGGCTATAGTTTCAACGTTGTTTATTGTGGTTGGGCAGCCAAAAAGTCCAACACCTGCGGGAAATGGAGGTTTCATGCGAGGAAAGCCCTTTTTTCCTTCAATTGATTCGAGTTGAGCTGTTTCTTCCCCACATATGTAAGCTCCTGCACCCCTATGGATAAACACATCAAGATCATAGCCTGATTTGCAGGCATTTTTTCCAATTAAGTTTTCTTTATAGGCTTCCTCAAGTGCCTTTTTTAGAACTAAATATTCATTATAAAATTCACCCCTGATATAAATATACGCAGCTGATGCGCTGATCGCTCTGCCAGCTAGAAGAATCCCCTCAAGTAGCTTGTGTGGCTCATATCGTAATATGTCTCTGTCTTTACATGTACCAGGTTCTGACTCATCTGCATTGACTACCAAATATGCTTTTGTAGGATTTTTAGGCATAAAGCTCCACTTAAGGCCGGTGGAAAATCCTGCACCTCCTCGACCTCTCAGGCCAGATTTCTTTACTTCATCAATGATTTTTTCTGATCCTAAATCCAGTAATTCTTTTGTTTTTTGCCAGCTACCACGTTTTTTTGCACCCTCAAGCAGGGGAGTTTCTTTACCATTTAGGTTGGTGAATATTTTGTCTTGTTCTTTTAGCATGTTTTTCAAAATTTGTGAGTGAAGGAGTAACACTAAAAAAGAACTCCTCTCACGCTTGCTTGTCAATTTGACAAAATTAGCGATATAGAATGCGTTTTATCAATCTTCACTCACGTAAGGATACACACCCAGTTGAGAACTTACAAGAAAAATTAAAGCAAATTTGTAGAATAAAATAGAATTGAGTCAATAAAAGATTTTTTGTCGTTACTAATTTCAATCAAGTTTTCTAATTTTTATAGCTTCCTTCAATCTTACTTTGCTTAACTTAAAATTCTGCCTATCTTCGAATTTGCCATCTACGCTCCTTCATATGCAACAAAGCCGAAGATACTTTAAACAATAAAACATAGCTTATTGAAGATACCGAAGCTATGGAGCGAGCAACTGCAACTACTACAACTAAATCAACAAATCTTACAATAGGAGGAACTATGAAAACGTCAAAACTGACTGGTGAATTAGTATGTGATATATATGAATTAACAAATAAAGATAGAAAGAATATTCAAAAGCTAGCAAGAGAAATAGAAGAAGGGAAAGGTATTGCTGGAAGGTTCAGAAATGGAATATTCAAAAGGTCCAGCTATAACGCAAGTACGATTCTTTTAGCAAAAATAACTTACAAGTATCAGGGTAGAGAGGAGGCATTGTCACTACTACATTATGCTATAAGTCATAAAAATAATCAAGCTGTAAAAGATCTTTTAGAAGAAGCCAAAAAACAAAAACTATTAAAGGAAGTTCTGAATGAAGAGATGACCACAAAACATTCAGATGGTCGGGAAGAAAATCATACAATACTTACAGATGCTATATCACGTAGAGACAATGACATTATGAGAGCAGTGTTAAAAATCTCTGAGGAAAATGGTATCTTGAAAGAGATTGTCAAAAAAAGAATAACGATAAAACATTCAAATGGCAAAGAAACAACTTACACTCCATTCACCTATGCTGAAGCACGTAAAAATAGTGAGGCTGTAGAAGAAATCTTAAAATTCTCCGGAGAACTTGTTAATAAGAGAGTAACCCAGCAGTCCACTGTTGTAACAGCCAAAGCTACTACAGCTAGAAGTGAAAAAGTGCTTCAAGATAATATCGTGGTACCAGTTGATGCATATGAAAATAGTAATGAAAGTAGTCTTGAAGAATCTATAGAACATAAACCATGCGAAAACAGTAATGCAATAGCTATAGAGGACAAAGATATCGCTGCTTCAATAGAAAAGCTTGATAATGCTGGAATATGCGAAAAAAATGAAACTGCTGTAACAGAAACTGACATACAAGAGCAAGATGCTTCCAACAGCCTTTCTTCTGCTGCATGTTTTGATAATGGGTCTAGCAAAGAAAATACTGCAGACAAAAAAGAAAAACCATCAATGCAACAAAGACGAGCAATCTTGGCTGGTAGTGTTGGTGCAGCATTACTAGTCAGTAGTATCATAGCTTGTGTATTGAAAATGTACGCCATAGCGGTAGTTGGCGGAATAGTTGTTGTGTGAGTTATGCGTTGTATAATGCTCTAAAGCTTGGCACAAAGCTAGAAAAAGTGGAAAGTGTCAGCCCAACTACCATTGATTTTACTTTTCAACTTCGAAATTAATATATTGATATCCTTACTATTATTAATAACAAATAAATATTTAAAAAATCTCTTGACTTCCGCCAAAATAGATGGCTTTATGCCAATACTACTAAGAAAACAGTAGTAAACATTAAAAAAAATTGAAGCGTTAATTAGTGAGGATTTTTACATGAGTAATAATAACAATAGCCGTAGAGAATTAAGCAACAATACGCTAGCACGACTACTATCAAAGACCCCTGAGCAGCTAAAACTATACTGCAAACTGTTCGATAATGAGAAAAGACAAGATCTTTATCAAAAGGTGCTTAAGGAAATGCGTGCAAATTCAGAAGTTAATCAGTTGAAGAAGTTGAACGAAATAGCTGCTGTCATAGAAGAGGCCATTGAAGAGGGAAGAAAGTGAGATTATTAATTAATATATATAAGATATTAGCATAATTATGAATGCCCTCATGAGAGAGAATGAGCAGTGCATATAGGAATTTATACGGGTTTTGCAGTTAATAAAAAAATAATGTTTGTGTCTGTAGAATGGAATAGTTTTATTAATTTAGTGAGGTTGGTATGTGTAATATCATAGAAAAGTATTTAGTAGATAAGAAAGATGTTAATGTTAAGAGTGATAAAGGAAATACGCCTTTGCATTTAGCTGTGGAAGAAGGTAATCTTGAAGCAGTTAAACATCTTATAGAGAAAGGGGCTGATATTAACGCTATTGGTCGGTACAGATGTACTCCTTTGTGTATTGCTGCAAAAAAAGGTAATTTGTATTTAACTGCATATATTCTAATTGAAGGAGCTGATTTAAACGCTCAGGATGAATGTAGTTGGACTCCGTTGTATTACGCTGTCTATTCAGGAAATATTGATGTGGTAAGATTTTTAATAGATCAGGGTGCTGATTATAATATTACTGACGGTGAAGGTTCTCCCGTATATTATGCATTTCAATATGGCCATGTTAGAATAGTCAAATATTTTGTAGAAGAAAAGGGTATTGATCCTATGACAGCAGACGAATATGGAGGTACTTTATTTGGTCAAGCTGTTGTAGGTGGTGACCTGGATACTATAGAATATCTGATAGATGAAAAAAATGTTGTTTATGACGGCAATGATCTGTTGGAAACAGCAATATTATGTAGCCACTTGGATGTTGTTGAATATTTGGTAGAGGAGAAAGGAGTTGATGTAAACTTTGTGGAAAAAAACGGCTGGACACCTTTACTTGATGCTGTTGAGCGAGATAATGTTGAAGTAGTAGAATACCTAATAGAGAAAGGAGCTTATGTCAGTGCTACAACAGAAGATGGCACCACTGGATTACATATAGCTGCTGAACATTGTAACTTTGACATGGTCAAATGTCTTGTAATAAATGGGGCAAATATAAATGCCAGAGACAAGAATGATAATACACCGCTGCGCTTGGCTATTCAAGATAGTGAATATCAAGATAAAAGGTATAAAGAGGACGTAAAGGAGTACCTTATCAGCCGTGGTGCACATATTTAGAGAAAGCAGAAACCTCTTTTACTCAGCTCTCCTATTTTACATTTCTGTGCGGTAGGAGAGTGTTCTTTAATAGAATCTTAGATAAAAGAGTATATCTTTGTCTCAAAATATTTTAAAGAGACATGACTACAGACTATGAAGTAGGGAAAAAGTTAAAATATGAGAGGGAAAGGCAAAAATATACTCAAGCAGGTCTAGGAAGTAAAGTCGGAGTATTAGAGAAGCAAATGTCCAGATATGAGCGAGGGGAAAATCCGATTTCAATCATTACATTCTGTATGATAGTAGTGGAACTAATGATTGATATGGCAAAACTACTGCCTGAATCGACGGCATCAGAGAAAGGTGAGGTAGAAAAAACATTAAATCTAGTTAGAGAATGTAAAAAATTTAGGAATCAGGAATTATGTAAGATAGCCTCTGCATTAAATAAATCTATCCAGATGGGGGAAGAAGAAGGTAAAAAAGCAGAAGTAGCAAAGAATCTACTTAAAGCGGGTATTTCTGTTGATATCATTCTCCAAACAACAGGCTTGTCTAAAGATGAACTTGAGAAACATGATAAAACAGAGGTAGTTAATTTTATAGCCTATAAAACAGGGGAAAATATTAAAGACTGGAGGATAGCAAGAGGACGTTCTCAGGAAGATTTAGGAAATAAAGTCGGTTTAACAGGTGGTCAAATAAGACGCTACGAGCAAGGAACCCATGTCATGACAATAGGAAAACTGCTTAGCATAGCAAACGAATTATCAACGCATGCCAAAACTCTACTGCCGAAAATTAGTGAACTAATAGAAAAAGGCAATGTTGAAATTGAAAGAAGTAATGAGGGAGAAAATGGAGTACTAGATTTAGTGAGAGAGTATAATAAAATTGAGGATGAAGAAATACGTGATAAATTTTATTCATTAATTATGTCAGTATCTAAAAGAATACAGATTGATAAAGAAAAGGGTAAAAAAATAGGGGAAATAGAAGTGGCAAAGAACCTACTTAAGGTAGGTGTTCCTATTAATGTAGGCGACTGGCCTACAAAACCTTAAAGCTAGTGGCATGCTTGAAGGACCATAAATATCAAGATAATTTCCTTAGAAAATGGGAGTGTTAAATAAACCATACGCGTCAAGTTAAGAGATTGTGAGCAAATTTAGAGAAGTTAAGGTGGATACCCTAGTTTTTCTGTACTTGTCTTTTAATGAAAATTGCGACCAAGTTATGGTAAGCTTTTTGAGAAAAATATTTAAGCCTTTAATTTTATTATTTAGTGCTAAAAATAACTCTCTAACCCGCCTTTTTAGCTCAATAAATGCCTTTGTTAAGCTAAGTTCTGTATTCTTTTTCACTTCTGTGCAACCAACTATGCCGTGAAATATAAGAATTGCGCACAATTTGGCATATAGCTCACATAATACTCTGTATGGCTTTCCTCTCAGCTTATCAAGCCTTATATTACTCTTATATAATTTGAACAATAATTCAATTTGCCATCTTATTCGGTAAACTACTAGTATTTGCTCAGCATTAATCTTACTTTTTGGAACATTAGTTATAAATATCGACCAATTTAGTAACTTTTGGTTCCTTTGAGAAGATGTGTATCCATGTGATCTTGCTAACCTATTAGCCTTTCTTCTTCTAGCCATAGCTTGTTCTTCAGTTAGTTTTTTAAATATAATTCTCACTTTAACCCTTGTCTCTTTTCCTAACAATACCTCCTGTTCTAGAAAAGATCGATCTCCCAAATGTTCTAGTAAATCTATTTTTTGACCTGTCTCTATATCATATATATTCGTATCAGATTTATAACGACTGATAAAATAAGCTCCTGCTTGACTGATCTGCTCAAAAGAACTTGGCACGAAATAACCCAAATCAGATATTAGTAAATCGTTGCTCGATATATTCCTTAAATGGCTTCTATAACCCTGATCTGACCTTATTCCTTCAGTTATATTAAGCTGGTCTAATGTCTGGTTTAGGTAGTCAAAAACTAATTGTAACTTTATTCCAGACTTAGTATTGCTTTCATAACCACTGTAGCTGGTACCATAACCTTTATACATGTCTTCCATACTGTTAGGTAAGCTAATATAGCTGCTGTCTAATAATTTAACACCTCCAAAGTGCTTCAAGATTCTGCAATCAACTTGTAAGGTATTTTTAAGTAACGTTAAAGATTCATTATACATTCTTTTCATGAATTCCACTGCTTCCTTGGTAAATCTAAAGTCCAGACCTTGTTTTGTTATATTTATCGAGTCTTCATTCAATAATTGACACACTGTCTCTATACTACAATTATCAACCCCTATATTACCCAAAACGATGGCTTTTATGAACGACGAGCCTTTTAGCTTCCTCTTTCTTTTTATGAACCCTGTTGTAGCTGAGATTTTATCTGCTTTTTCATTAAAAAATTCTTTGAGCTTTTTTGAGATGCAAACTATTCTTTTCATTGTATAAGTTCTCCGTTTTCTTTGTTAAATTTAAGAGAACTTATATCTTCTTTTTCTTTTCTTTACATCAACTTTACCTCACTTCTTCTTAACTTGACGCGTATGGTTTATTTAACACTCCCCACTAAATAATAAAATTAAAGGCTTAAATATTTTTCTCAAAAAGCTTACCATAACTTGGTCGCAATTTTCATTAAAAGACAAGTACAGAAAAACTAGGGTATCCACCTTAACTTCTCTAAATTTGCTCACAATCTCTTAACTTGACGCGTATGGTTAAATAAACTGTGTCAAACCAAGAAATAAAAATATAATTGATATAAAAAATGGAGGTTTGACATGAGTCAAAAAATAGCAAATAGAACTGCCGGTTTGGTAGATTACAAAGAACTGGAAGCAAATATACTGTCATCAATAAGGGAAGGCAGACCATTAACAGGAAGAGATGGTGCATTAACGCCATTTATAAAAAGACTGTTGGAGGCGAGTCTGGAAGGTGAAATAGAAAACCACTTGTTGGCTGAAAGCGAAGAAAATAATCGCAGAAACGGAAGGAGTGGAAAGACTTTACGTACAAGTGCAGGTTCATTTGAGCTTTTGACGCCAAGAGATAGGGAAGGAAGTTTCGAACCACAAATAGTCAAAAAAAGGCAAACAAACTTACATCCAGAGCTTGAAACGAAGATTTTGAGCACATTTGCCAGTGGTATGGGCTATAGAGATATAGCATCACATGTAGAAGAAATTTACGATCACAAAATATCGGCAGCAGAGATATCAAGTATTACCGACAAATTGCTACCGATAATCAACGAATGGCGTAGTCGCCCGCTGCAATCTGTATATCCAATAGTGTTCATGGATGGCATGTTTTTTAAGGTCAAAGAGGATGGACATTGCGTAAGTAAATGTATGTACAATATATTGGGCATAGACCAAAATGGCAAAAAAGAAGTACTAGGCTTTTATTTAGCCGAAAGTGAAGGAGCTAACTTCTGGTTGGGAGTACTAAATGATCTAAAAGAAAGAGGAGTAGAAGATATTCTAATTGCTTGTGTTGATGGGCTAAAAAGCTTTCCTGCTGCGATAAATAGTGTATTTCCTAATGCAGAGGTACAGCTATGTGTGGTGCATCAGATACGCAATTCTCTGAAATATGTATCTAGCAAAGATGTAAAGATTTTCATGAGTGATTTAAAAAAAGTATATCAGGCTTCAAGTAGAGAAATAGCTGAAAATTATCTGCTTGAGTTGGAAGAAAAATGGGGAGAAAAATATCCCCTAGTCATAAAATCCTGGCAGAATAATTGGGAAAACTTATCCGGCTATTTCAAGTATTCTGGCCCAGTCAGGAGGCTAATTTATACTACCAATCCTATTGAGGGGCTGCATAGACAGATTAGAAAATTTACTAAAACTAAGGGCTCATTTACCAGCACAAATGCCTTGTACAAACAGGTATATTGTGCTATAAAAAAGGTAGGGCAAAAATGGACTATGGCTTTGCCTAATTGGGCATTAACTATGTCTCAGCTCGACATTTTCTTTCCTAATAGATTGAAAATTGAGTTGAACTAAAAATGCGGTTTGACACAGTTTATTTAACCATACGCGTCAAGTTAAGAGATTGTGAGCAAATTTAGAGAAGTTAAGGTGGATACCCTAGTTTTTCTGTACTTGTCTTTTAATGAAAATTGCGACCAAGTTATGGTAAGCTTTTTGAGAAAAATATTTAAGCCTTTAATTTTATTATTTAGTGCTAAAAATAACTCTCTAACCCGCCTTTTTAGCTCAATAAATGCCTTTGTTAAGCTAAGTTCTGTATTCTTTTTCACTTCTGTGCAACCAACTATGCCGTGAAATATAAGAATTGCGCACAATTTGGCATATAGCTCACATAATACTCTGTATGGCTTTCCTCTCAGCTTATCAAGCCTTATATTACTCTTATATAATTTGAACAATAATTCAATTTGCCATCTTATTCGGTAAACTACTAGTATTTGCTCAGCATTAATCTTACTTTTTGGAACATTAGTTATAAATATCGACCAATTTAGTAACTTTTGGTTCCTTTGAGAAGATGTGTATCCATGTGATCTTGCTAACCTATTAGCCTTTCTTCTTCTAGCCATAGCTTGTTCTTCAGTTAGTTTTTTAAATATAATTCTCACTTTAACCCTTGTCTCTTTTCCTAACAATACCTCCTGTTCTAGAAAAGATCGATCTCCCAAATGTTCTAGTAAATCTATTTTTTGACCTGTCTCTATATCATATATATTCGTATCAGATTTATAACGACTGATAAAATAAGCTCCTGCTTGACTGATCTGCTCAAAAGAACTTGGCACGAAATAACCCAAATCAGATATTAGTAAATCGTTGCTCGATATATTCCTTAAATGGCTTCTATAACCCTGATCTGACCTTATTCCTTCAGTTATATTAAGCTGGTCTAATGTCTGGTTTAGGTAGTCAAAAACTAATTGTAACTTTATTCCAGACTTAGTATTGCTTTCATAACCACTGTAGCTGGTACCATAACCTTTATACATGTCTTCCATACTGTTAGGTAAGCTAATATAGCTGCTGTCTAATAATTTAACACCTCCAAAGTGCTTCAAGATTCTGCAATCAACTTGTAAGGTATTTTTAAGTAACGTTAAAGATTCATTATACATTCTTTTCATGAATTCCACTGCTTCCTTGGTAAATCTAAAGTCCAGACCTTGTTTTGTTATATTTATCGAGTCTTCATTCAATAATTGACACACTGTCTCTATACTACAATTATCAACCCCTATATTACCCAAAACGATGGCTTTTATGAACGACGAGCCTTTTAGCTTCCTCTTTCTTTTTATGAACCCTGTTGTAGCTGAGATTTTATCTGCTTTTTCATTAAAAAATTCTTTGAGCTTTTTTGAGATGCAAACTATTCTTTTCATTGTATAAGTTCTCCGTTTTCTTTGTTAAATTTAAGAGAACTTATATCTTCTTTTTCTTTTCTTTACATCAACTTTACCTCACTTCTTCTTAACTTGACGCGTATGGTTAAATAAACTGTGTCAAACCGCATTTTTAGTTCAACTCAATTTTCAATTTGCCAGGAAAGAAAACATCAAGTTGAGAGATAGTTAATGCCCAATCATGTACAGGCATCGTCCACTTTTCCTCTGCCTTCTTTATAGCACAATATACCTGCTTATACAAGGCATTTATGCTGGTAAATGAGCCTTTGGTCTTAGTGAATTTCCTAATTTGCCTATGTAGCCCCTCTATGGGATTGGTGGTGTAGATTATCCTCCTAACTGGACCAGAATACTTAAAATAACCAGACAAGTTTTCCCAATTATTCTGCCAAGATTTTATAACCATAGGGTACTTTGTGCCCCATTTTTCATCCAATTCCAACAGATAATTCTCGGCAATTTCCTTGCTTGAAGCTTGATATACCTTCTTTAAATCGCTCAAAAAACTCTTCGCATCTTTACTGGCCACATACTTCAGTGAGTTGCGTATCTGATGCACTATACACATCTGCACTTCCGCATTAGGAAAGACACTGTTTATAGCTGCAGGAAAGCTTTTCAGCCCATCAACGCAGGCAATAAGGATATCTTCTACTCCTCTTTCTTTGAGGTCATTTAGCACTCCCAACCAGAAGTTAGCTCCTTCACTTTCAGCCAAATAAAAACCTAATACTTCTTTTTTGCCATTTTGATCTATGCCTAATATGTTATACATGCATTTACTTACGCAATGCCCGTCCTCTTTGACTTTAAAAAACATGCCATCCATGAAAACTATCGGATATACAGACTGCAGCGGGCGACTACGCCATTCGTTGATTACTGGTAGCAATTTGTCAGTAATACTTGATATCTCTGCCGCCGATATTTTGTGATCATAAATTTCCTCAACATGTGACACTATATCTCTATAGCCCATACCACTGGCAAATGTGCTCAAAATCTTCGTTTCAAGCTCTGGATGTAAGTTTGTTTGCCTTTTTTTGACTATTTGTGGTTCGAAACTTCCTTCCCTATCTCTTGGCGTCAAAAGCTCAAATGACCCTGCGCTTGTACGTAAAGTCTTTGCATTCCTCCCATTTCTTCGATTATTCTCTTCGCTTTCAGCCGACAAGTGGTTTTCTATTTCACCTTCCAGGCTTACCTCCAGCAACTTTTTTATAAACGGTGTTAATGCTCCATCTCTTCCTTTCAACGGTCTTCCTTCTCGTATAGACGACAGGATATTTGTTTCTAATTCTTTATAATCTACCAAACCGGTAGTTCTGTTTACTACTTTCTGACTCATTGTCAAACCTCCATTTTTTTATATCAATTTATTACTTTTTTTTCGGTTTGACACAGTTTATTTAACCATACGCGTCAAGTTAAGAAGAAGTGAGGTAAAGTTGATGTAAAGAAAAGAAAAAGAAGATATAAGTTCTCTTAAATTTAACAAAGAAAACGGAGAACTTATACAATGAAAAGAATAGTTTGCATCTCAAAAAAGCTCAAAGAATTTTTTAATGAAAAAGCAGATAAAATCTCAGCTACAACAGGGTTCATAAAAAGAAAGAGGAAGCTAAAAGGCTCGTCGTTCATAAAAGCCATCGTTTTGGGTAATATAGGGGTTGATAATTGTAGTATAGAGACAGTGTGTCAATTATTGAATGAAGACTCGATAAATATAACAAAACAAGGTCTGGACTTTAGATTTACCAAGGAAGCAGTGGAATTCATGAAAAGAATGTATAATGAATCTTTAACGTTACTTAAAAATACCTTACAAGTTGATTGCAGAATCTTGAAGCACTTTGGAGGTGTTAAATTATTAGACAGCAGCTATATTAGCTTACCTAACAGTATGGAAGACATGTATAAAGGTTATGGTACCAGCTACAGTGGTTATGAAAGCAATACTAAGTCTGGAATAAAGTTACAATTAGTTTTTGACTACCTAAACCAGACATTAGACCAGCTTAATATAACTGAAGGAATAAGGTCAGATCAGGGTTATAGAAGCCATTTAAGGAATATATCGAGCAACGATTTACTAATATCTGATTTGGGTTATTTCGTGCCAAGTTCTTTTGAGCAGATCAGTCAAGCAGGAGCTTATTTTATCAGTCGTTATAAATCTGATACGAATATATATGATATAGAGACAGGTCAAAAAATAGATTTACTAGAACATTTGGGAGATCGATCTTTTCTAGAACAGGAGGTATTGTTAGGAAAAGAGACAAGGGTTAAAGTGAGAATTATATTTAAAAAACTAACTGAAGAACAAGCTATGGCTAGAAGAAGAAAGGCTAATAGGTTAGCAAGATCACATGGATACACATCTTCTCAAAGGAACCAAAAGTTACTAAATTGGTCGATATTTATAACTAATGTTCCAAAAAGTAAGATTAATGCTGAGCAAATACTAGTAGTTTACCGAATAAGATGGCAAATTGAATTATTGTTCAAATTATATAAGAGTAATATAAGGCTTGATAAGCTGAGAGGAAAGCCATACAGAGTATTATGTGAGCTATATGCCAAATTGTGCGCAATTCTTATATTTCACGGCATAGTTGGTTGCACAGAAGTGAAAAAGAATACAGAACTTAGCTTAACAAAGGCATTTATTGAGCTAAAAAGGCGGGTTAGAGAGTTATTTTTAGCACTAAATAATAAAATTAAAGGCTTAAATATTTTTCTCAAAAAGCTTACCATAACTTGGTCGCAATTTTCATTAAAAGACAAGTACAGAAAAACTAGGGTATCCACCTTAACTTCTCTAAATTTGCTCACAATCTCTTAACTTGACGCGTATGGTTTATTTAACACTCCCTCAATAAATCTGTCTCATTTAATGCAATAAAAAATTTAGCTTTCGATGTTTTTTCTACAGAGTCAGACATAGACTGCATTATGGATCGATTATCACAGTTATTTTTGATGAATACTTTAGTAGTGAGAAAAGGAAGGAAGGTCGAGCGTAATAAAGTAACTGATACTCGTTCACTGAACTACCAAAAAAGAACTAGAAAACATGTGTTTTGAACCTAAGATATCTTTTTGTTAGAGGTTACATCTTTCACTCAATAACCTACAGTTGTTATTTTTTCACTACCTTGAATTTTACTTCCCTCAAGGTTCACCATAATATTTGTCATCATTACAAAATTACTTATATTTTTGGTCGAATTTTAACTCCTATTTCCTTAACTTAATGGCAGTGCTCCTGTCATCCCCTTACTATTACCCACAAGTATAAAATTCATGAGCAAGTCTCCATCCTTCTGCTAAATCAAAGAGACGTTTCCATCCCTTCCACAAAGCTATAGGGCCTGGTTCTAAGTCATTTTTGCGAGCTAAAAACCCTCCTAATTTGGCTATCCACCTCACAATTTCTCTTATAGGTGGTGGAGTCTCAGGATAGTTTTTTGTCTTAAGCATTTTGGTATATAAAACCTTCCATTCGTCGTCAGTCAGTATGACAGTGCAAGAAAGATTTGGATTTGTTCTAGCTACTAGTGTGATAAAAAATATTCTCCATGCAATTATACTCATAATTGTAAGAAAGCGGATTAATCTATCTGCTGTTTGGAGCCTACATTCTTCAACTTTAAGACCGGATTTCAAAATTTTATGAAAAACCTCTATTCTCCATCTTAAGCAATACCATTGTATTTTTTCTACTGCTTCTTCAAAATTATTAATATTTATATTTGTCAACAAAATCCAGTTCATAGGCTCTTCGCCAAATGGGGGGTATTTTTCTATAACATAGACAGCATTTAAACTTAAATTAGGAAGTTTTCGGGTTTTACGTCTAGCATTATTTTTTGATGCATTCATCACAAAGTTACTAAACTTTACTTCTAAAACTGTTATTCTTTGAGGTTTATCATTGCGAGCAGGAATATTTACTTGTATTTCTCCTTGACAAGACATGCGATTCATTAAATCCCACAACCTTTCACCACCTTTTTCAGAATAAGTCGACTTCTTATTTACTGTTCTGTTTTGATTTCCTCTTACTACAAAAAGAGATTGATTAGTGGAAGCGACTTCAAATAAATCATAAATATCTGCTTCTCTATCGCAAACGGTAACTACCTTAACGTTCTTTAATCCAGGATAGTGAGTAGAATCTTTAAGTGATGCTATCCACCGTATGCTTTCTTTCTCTTCTATAGGAATAGCAGTATTATGGCTTCTTCTTTTCAACTCTTTTAGGTCTTCAGCCACAGGAGGTCTAGTACTAATTTTTTGATCTAATAATCCTATAGGTAGCCCTTCTGTTGTAACTGCAAACGTTGTATGCATCACTAATCCATGGGTTTTAAAATTAGTTGTTAGATGTTAATCTTGCTGCTATAATCCCTAATCCTTCGGTCTTTTTATGATTTTTATATGAAATATAACTCGTGTCTTGGATAGCTAAGATAGTTGAGTATTCTTTAGCTCTTTCAACGGTTTTTATTATATGACTGTCTAATATCTTTCTTTCAGAAATGGCATCGTTTTGGAAAAATCTATAAGCTGCTTTACTTTGATGCCAATCTTCACAAGCTTGATTTATTGAACGCTCAGGCGATTCAGCAAAACTATTAACTATTTTTAAAAGCCTCTTACTTAATCTTATATCACCAAAATTAACAATTCCAAATTCACTTTCTGCCCATTCGCCAGTTGAGGTATTTATATTTCTTTTCATCATATATTCCATTTTTAGACCATAGATCTATTTATAATAGAAAGTTGAATTAGTAAAATAGCAGCTTTTTCTCCATTTTTAGACTTATGGGTAATAGTAAGCTTCAAAACCGTACGTGAGACTTTGCGCCTCATACGGCTTCTCTCTAATTTGGTGCTTGTCATGCACACCTCCTGTGTAATTCATCGTGACAATGCCCATGTAACAAAGATAAATTTTTGATCATATTGTTTCGTCTATTCCGGTCTTTATGATGTATTTCTATTATATCATCACTTTCAAACCATAGTCTACAATTACCGCATTTACTTTGTTGTAACTTCAATAGTTTTATTACTCTTGATGGCTTATCTGGTATTTCTCTAAGACGATTACCCCAATAAACCCAATCACCATCATATGGAGATCTGGTTTTTTGCACTTTGATATGTCGTTTAATAACATGATCGCTGTGTATAATAAGATGTATCTTGTTACTTGTCATAAAACGCCAGTTATCGTTATTATACTTTTTAAAGTATTTTCTTTTTATCCAGCATTTCCCTTTGTTTGGGTGCCTAAAGACTGCCCACTTCCAGAGCTTTCTATGTATAGTATTATCCAATGAGCTAAAGATTTTACATGAAACTACCGAAGAGTAATATTGACTCCACCCTCTAATGATTGGATTGAGATTCCTTATTACTACTTCCTGTGGCGCCCCACGCATTTCTCTAAGTTTATGTTTAATAGCAAATATATGCTGCTTTATAGAATTACGACTTGGTTTTACTAATAATTTGTAACCTTTCTTACTTTCTTTTGTTGGATATTGTCTTATTGAAAATCCAAGAAAATCAAATCCTGGTTTTATTCCATTAATGATTTTTAATGTATGAGAAACTTTTGTCTTAGAAGGCTTTAATTCTAATCCAATGGTTTTTAACCATTCTTCAACTAGAACTTTTGCCCTAAGAATAATTTCTTCACTTTCATGTATGACGACAAGGAGAGTAGACCGGCGGAACTTCCCCACCAGTCTCTCGCAGAACTGCACGGAAACCTCTCGGCTTATACAGCTCCCATTATTTAGCCTTTTGATCCTAACCCAAGTGTCCAATGATAGAAAATACTTGGAGACCTCTTTCTCACTTTTCCTAGAAATTGCTTTGCTAGTCTTCCGTGATCACGAAGTTTCTTATATTTTGTCCTGACCCATCTTATGAGGTATCTCTCTATATTTCTGAGAGATGGATACATCTCTGATTTATAAAACCTGCCATAGTACTGAAACCAGCCTCTGACTATTGGATCTATTTTCTTCGATATTTCCTCTAGTGTGGTCCATGTAATCCGATGTATTCTCCATGACTTTATGGTTTTCTTGATCTTCTTCTTGGCTTTGTTACTAATTGCAGGTAGAAATGAGATGAAATAATTCCTCATCTTATTCTTTGCTACTCTAGGTCTAAAAGTATAACCTAGAAAATCAAAGCTTTGTTTAGGAAATTGTTCTTTTCTATCATCATCCTTACTGTACACAATCTGTGTCTTTTCAGGATGTAACTTCAATTTACACTTAGCCAATCTTTCTTCAATCATTACTTTCATAAATCCTGCCTGTCTTTTAGTTCTGCAGTGCACTATCGCATCATCTACATATCTTTCAAATGGTACTGTTGGATAATTTTGTTTCATCCACATATCAAACGCATGGTGCATAAATATGCTTGAAATGATTGGGCTTATTGAACCTCCTTGCGGAACTCCTTTATCCCTTGTTACCCTACTGCCATCTGCTTGCTGAATGGGGGCTTTCATCCACCTCTCAACATACAGTATGACCCATTTGCAGTCTGTGTGTTTCTTGATAGCCTGCAGTGCTAAATCGTGGTCCAGATTGTCGAAAAATCCAGATATATCAAGATCTACCGTCCAATCATTTTTCCAACATCTCTTCCGTGCTGTGTATACCGCATCCAGCGCAGACTTATTTGGTCTATAACCATATGAATCTTCGTGAAATTTCGGTTCTACTAACGGCTCAAGATACATTGTAGCTGCTGTTTGCGCTATCCTGTCGAATACTGAAGGCACACATAAAATTCTTTGCCCTCCTGTATCTTTTGGTATCGCAACAGCTTTTACCGGCTCTGGAAAATAACTTCCGGATGACATCCGATTCCATAATTTGTATAGATTATCCTTTAGATTTTCTTCAAACTTTGTTATCGAGACCTCATCTACACCTGCTGCACCTTTATTTTTCGATACTTGTTTATAAGCTCTCCAAATAAGTTGCTTTGGTATATCAAAAGACTTTGTTTCATTCATTAACTCCTCCCTTTCGGTTGATAAATAATTAAAACTAAATAACTTAGCCCCTTCACTCCATTTCCATTACAGAAACTTCTTCGCTACTACGAGCTAATCCGCCCCTGTTTTTCGCATCGGTACTCTCATCCTCAGAGATCAGCTCTTTGGACTTCTCCCTTTTCATCGAAACGACAGGTTCCCGTAGTTCCATGCAATAGCCTAAAATAGATTCACGCCACTTTTATGCCGGACGCCACCTACCCAGTAAACAAGCTCCCTGTAGATTCATCCCAGGTTAACGACTACCCCCTGGTTTTGACGTCGTCTCTACGCTTTCGACACTTCATCAGTGGTTCACTTGCGTTCGTCTCTCTATTTCATACATGACACATAATTGTGCCTTTTCCATAACGCTCACTACCTTAGCTCTTTACCAAAGCAGCTTATGGCTGTTTGAAGCCTGCTCTTGCAAACCGGCTCCGAGGGGCCCTCCCTCATCTACTGCACAGCTTCAACACTTTCCGTGTTTCTACGGCGCACAATCATCACAGTAGAAAATTACACTAATAGACTTTTGCGCATTTTTATGCGATATCCTACCATATTTTCTTTTCATGCATTGAAAGAGTTCGTTTGTTAATGCTTTTTTGATATGTTGCTCTAATCCGTGTAATGCAACACAAGCTAGCAACGGTGAGATCGTCCCTCCTTGAATTGTACCACGTTTTGTGGATTGAAACTTTCCATCTTCCATAACGCCTGCCCTTAACCATCCTCTTATGATTTTCTTTAACGTTGGTGTGGTATTGAGCTTTTCAAGCAGTTTATTATGGTTAATATTGTCAAAACATCCAGAAATATCAGCATCTAATACATATGCTGTTTTCTGTTTTAGCACATCAAATATGGCTTCAATTGCATCATGACATGATCTACCAGGTCTAAAACCATAAGTGTTTGGCTCAAGTTTTGCCTCCCATTCTGGTTCTAAAGCCATTTTTACAAGTGTTTGTTTTGCTCGACACGATATAGTAGGTATACCAAGCGGGCGATGCTCCGATGGCTTACCAGGTTTTGGGATCCAGACGCGTCTTGATGGCTTTGCTTTTTCTTTTATATCTAAAGAATATGATAGTTGTAATCTTTCTTTTTGATTAAGATTAGCCTTTCCATCAATACCTGCAGTCTTCTTCCCCCTATTGTCCTGTGTTACTTTCCTAACAGCGAGTGTTTTTGCACTTGTTGATTTGAGTAATAATCTCTGAAGATTATGCATCTTTCTGATATCATTACATTTAGAAGCTTGGTAAATTCGTTTTTGTAGCTTAAATGAAGATTTCTTCAGCTTTCGCCAAGGAATTCCATTCCATTCATACCTAGCTTTTTGCTGGTCCATAACATATTCACTACTATTCACCACTTTACCTTCCAAATTAAAGTGTTTACGTCTGCGTATCCCAGATATTACTTTGGGCATTAGCTTCTTAAACAGTCCTTCCACATAGCAGCTTGTGGTTGGCTACCTACTTATATTTTTATGAATATAAGAGCTTTTATGTGGTTACTCCGTTCCATGGCTTCGTTTCACGTTAAACTTAGATTCCTACTATTTGCCGGAAGCTGGGAACATCAATAACTAAAGTCTTCAATCTTTAGTTCCCCTTTTGCTTCGTACCATTTTGGTCTATGCGTAGTTCAACCTCTTTTCGCATACTATGCTTTGACGACAATTCAAACATAGGTTCCTCTCGTAATCATATCTAACTCTGTTTGCAGGATGAGGTTTAGTGTTACCTGCTTTTATCTCATGCTTGCATCCCAAAGGTTGCCACCCTTTAAAATGTGAGATATACATTATCCCCGATGTCTAGGGAAAGTGGAATTTAACCACCACAAAACCACGACTTTCAGGGTCGCACTAAAAAAGAAACACCATCTCTCTGTAGTATTCTCTAACTGCTCTACTCTATTTTTTGTAAATTTAGGCAACTCAATAAAGACAAATTGTAGATCTTTCAAGTAATGCCCATTGGTTTTGATATCGCGTATATTATGAGTAGAAATATAGTCAACTTCTTCAGGAAGAAGGTTACAATTGGAAATAGCAATAAAGAAGACTTTCTGAAGATCAATGTAATTACCA
>CAUYVT010000087.1:26241-51884 GCA_963576565.1 Aspidapion aeneum
AGGCAATTGAACTTGAAGAAGAAGATATTCTGTTATCTGCAGTTGCTAATGAGTATGACGTTGACGGTGCAGAAGAAATAGAAGATAGTGAAGACGTCTGGGAATAAACCATACACCATCAAATACCTCAAGCGTGTTCGTAAGGAGGATATACCATCCTTACCAGAGAATATAAAGACAGGAATCAAAAAAGCGGTAAGAGAGCGACTTACAGTTGATCCAATAAAACTTGGTGAGCCGCTACATCATAGCTTAAAAGGACACAAAAGGCTAAGAGTTAGTAATTATCGCGTTATATATGTGCGACCTGAAGTTGCATTGTTGTGATGGTTAAATTCCATCTCCCCAGACATCAGGGGTAAAGCATGGCCCACATTCTGAGAGGTGGCAACTTTTGGGATGCAAGCATGGGACAAAAGGAGGTAACACCAAACCTTATGGTGAATCCCTTCGAGCAAAGCTGCATAAGGTTACGAAAGAAACCTATGTTAGAACTGTCGTTACGCGGAATATGCGAAAAAAGGTTGAACACGCATAGACCAAAATGGTATGAGATAATTTAAGGAATTAGAATAGTAGATGTCTAGTTTTGATGTTCTTAATCTTCGGCGGAGAGTAGGAACCTAAGTGTGGCGTGAAACAAGAATGTAGAACAGGGTAACCATCATATTTGCTCTCTTGAGAAGGTAGCCAAACCGCAAGCTTTATGATGGAAGGATTGTCTAAGAAGCTAATGCCTGAAATAATATTCAGGATATGCTGACGTAGACACTATAATTTGGAAGGTAAAGTTGTAAGTAGTAGTAAATATGTTATGAACCAACAAAAAGTTAGGTATGAATGGAATGAAATTCCCTGGCGTAAGCTAGAGCAATCTTCATTTAAGCTGCAAAAACGAATTTACCAAGCTTCTAAATGTAATGATGTCAAAAGGATGCACAATCTTCAGAGACTATTACTCAAATCAACAAGTGCAAGGATGCTTGCTGTTAGAAGGGTAACTCAGGATAATAGAGGAAGAAAGACAGCAGGTATTGATGGAAAAGCTAGCCTTAAGCAAAAAGAAAGATTGCAATTAGCAAACTCTTTAAATATAAGGGAAAAAGCAAAACCATCAAGACGTGTTTGGATTCCAAAACCTGTTAAACCAACAGAATATCGTCCTCTTGGAATACCTACAATACAGATCGAGCAAAACAAACACTTGTAAAAATGGCTTTAGAACCTGAATGGGAGGCAAAATTTGAGCCTAACACTTATGGTTTTAGACCTGGTAGATCTTGTCACGATTCTATAAGAGCTATATTTGATGCACTAAAAAGAAAAATGGCATTTGTCTTGGATGCAGATATATCTGGATGCTTTGACAATATTGACCATAAGGTGTTATTGGAAAAGCTTCATACCACACCAACTATAGTAAAGATTATAAGAGGATGGTTAAAAGCTGGCATTATGGAAGGAAAAGTATTCCAATTTACTAAACAAGGTACAATTCAAGGGGGAACTATCTCACCTTTATTGGCTAATATTGCCTTGCATGGAATGGAATGCTACATAAAAAAAGCTTTGGCAAACGAACTTTTTTCTGATAAGAAAAAGAGACTTGGAAAAGCATCTCACAGGGATGCACAAAACTCATGCAAAGTAATTTTTTATGCTGATGACTGTGCGCCGTAGAAACACGGAAAGTGTTGAAGCTGTGCAGTAGATGAGGGAGGGCCCCTCGGAGCCGGTTTGCAAGAGCAGGCTTCAAACAGCCATAAGCTGCTTTGGTAAAGAGCTAAGGTAGTGAGCGTTATGGAAAAGGCACAATTATGTGTCATGTATGAAATAGAGAGACGAACGCAAGTGAACCACTGATGAAGTGTCGAAAGCGTAGAGACGACGTCAAAACCAGGGGGTAGTCGTTAACCTGGGATGAATCTACAGGGAGCTTGTTTACTGGGTAGGTGGCGTCCGGCATAAAAGTGGCGTGAATCTATTTTAGGCTATTGCATGGAACTACGGGAACCTGTCGTTTCGATGAAAAGGGAGAAGTCCAAAGAGCTGATCTCTGAGGATGAGAGTACCGATGCGAAAAACAGGGGCGGATTAGCTCGTAGTAGCGAAGAAGTTTCTGTAATGGAAATGGAGTGAAGGGGCTAAGTTATTTAGTTTTAATTATTTATCAACCGAAAGGGAGGAGTTAATGAATGAAACAAAGTCTTTTGATATACCAAAGCAACTTATTTGGAGAGCTTATAAACAAGTATCGAAAAATAAAGGTGCAGCAGGTGTAGATGAGGTCTCGATAACAAAGTTTGAAGAAAATCTAAAGGATAATCTATACAAATTATGGAATCGGATGTCATCCGGAAGTTATTTTCCAGAGCCGGTAAAAGCTGTTGCGATACCAAAAGATACAGGAGGGCAAAGAATTTTATGTGTGCCTTCAGTATTCGACAGGATAGCGCAAACAGCAGCTACAATGTATCTTGAGCCGTTAGTAGAACCGAAATTTCACGAAGATTCATATGGTTATAGACCAAATAAGTCTGCGCTGGATGCGGTATACACAGCACGGAAGAGATGTTGGAAAAATGATTGGACGGTAGATCTTGATATATCTGGATTTTTCGACAATCTGGACCACGATTTAGCACTGCAGGCTATCAAGAAACACACAGACTGCAAATGGGTCATACTGTATGTTGAGAGGTGGATGAAAGCCCCCATTCAGCAAGCAGATGGCAGTAGGGTAACAAGGGATAAAGGAGTTCCGCAAGGAGGTTCAATAAGCCCAATCATTTCAAGCATATTTATGCACCATGCGTTTGATATGTGGATGAAACAAAATTATCCAACAGTACCATTTGAAAGATATGTAGATGATGCGATAGTGCACTGCAGAACTAAAAGACAGGCAGGATTTATGAAAGTAATGATTGAAGAAAGATTGGCTAAGTGTAAATTGAAGTTACATCCTGAAAAGACACAGATTGTGTACAGTAAGGATGATGATAGAAAAGAACAATTTCCTAAACAAAGCTTTGATTTTCTAGGTTATACTTTTAGACCTAGAGTAGCAAAGAATAAGATGAGGAATTATTTCATCTCATTTCTACCTGCAATTAGTAACAAAGCCAAGAAGAAGATCAAGAAAACCATAAAGTCATGGAGAATACATCGGATTACATGGACCACACTAGAGGAAATATCGAAGAAAATAGATCCAATAGTCAGAGGCTGGTTTCAGTACTATGGCAGGTTTTATAAATCAGAGATGTATCCATCTCTCAGAAATATAGAGAGATACCTCATAAGATGGGTCAGGACAAAATATAAGAAACTTCGTGATCACGGAAGACTAGCAAAGCAATTTCTAGGAAAAGTGAGAAAGAGGTCTCCAAGTATTTTCTATCATTGGACACTTGGGTTAGGATCAAAAGGCTAAATAATGGGAGCTGTATAAGCCGAGAGGTTTCCGTGCAGTTCTGCGAGAGACTGGTGGGGAAGTTCCGCCGGTCTACTCTCCTTATCATTCTCCATGAAAGTGAAGAAATTATTCTTAGAGCGAAAACTTTAGTTGAAGAGTGGTTAAAAACCATTGGGTTGGAATTAAAACATTCAAAAACAAAAGTTTCCCATACGCTCAAACCTTACGGAGAACAAAAACCAGGTTTTGATTTTCTTGGATTTACAATACGACAATACCCAATAAAACGAGGTAGAAAAGATTACAAATTGCTAATTAAACCAAGTCGTAACTCTATAAAACAGCACGGGTTAGTTATAAAACATAAACTTAAAGCATTACGCAACGCACCCCAGGAAACCGTAATAAAACAACTCAATCTTATAATAAGAGGATGGAGTCAATATTACACTCCTGCAGTGTCAAGCAAAGTCTTTGGTTCATTGGATAATGATACACACAAAAAACTTTGGAAATGGGCAGTCTTTAGGCATCATAACAAAGGAAAAAGCTGGATTAAGAGGAAGTACTTTAAAAAATACGGCAATGATAACTGGCGATTCATGTTAAATGACAATCTATACCTTATTAAGCATAAGGATCATGCTATTAAATGGCACATTAAAGTGTCAGGAGACAGATCTCCTTATGATGGGGATTGGATATATTGGGCAAACCGTTCAAGGAGAGTACCAGGAAAATCACCAAGAGTAATAAAACTATTGAAATTACAACGAGGTAAATGTAACTGTTGTCAACTATATTTTAGGTCTGACGATGTAATTGAAGTACACCATAAAGACAAGAATAGGAACAACAATAATATTGCAAATTTATCTATGTTGCATGGACATTGTCATGATTACCTACATAAGAAGTGTGCATGACAGGCACCAAATTAGAGAGAAGCCGGATGTGGTGAAAGTCACAAGTCCGGTTTTGAAGTCGAGTGGGGAGAGGTGACTTTCCTCACTTAGATAACCATATTGTAGGCTGCAATAGATTCTGGCTTCTTTTTAAACACTTTCCATTTAATTAAGCGAATAGAGTGATAAATATCACCACTTAACATTACTGATATTGCATCTTTGTAACCCAATTTTATTACTTGCTTTAAAAGCTCTTTTACAACTGAATTTTGGTAATTAAAGTTTTTTTCCATACCTACAGTCTCACGTTTACTAAGATACTGTTTTCCATTATAGAGAATATGTGCATATCCATATACTTTTTCTACAATACATAGTACTATTTTAGGAGAGCATCGACTATCAATTACATATTGTAATAAGTCTATTAGGTCTGAATAGCCAGTGAAACCTGCTTGCCATTTGTACTTCCCTTCTATACAACAGAAGCTTTTTAAACTTTCTTTTTTACAAATCATTTCCAATAACTGCACGTTACCCTTTTGACAGACAAATTCTACGAAATTCTTACGATCTGATTGCTCTATCAGAGGATTAGCTACTTCAAATAATGCAAATATCCTTTGTGTATCAAATCTTATATATTTATTATTCTGTTCTTCATTTTCGTTCTCTGGATCATATTCTGTATTTTTAGCTAAACATACTTCGCATGCTAGTCTTATTAGTAGCTCAGACTTATTTTTTGAAGCCAATTCTGGATGTTCTTCCATCCACTTTTTCGCATTAACATCAAAACCTATTTTTTCTTTTAATAACTCATACCAATGTTCTCCTTCTGCATTCATTTCTTCTGCAGAACTTACAACTGGTAGTTCACATCTATCAGTAGATTTACTTCCAGCTTCTTTAGCAGATGTTTTGGAAGATCTTTGCCTTTTTTTGACCGGCTTAGATGCCTCATCTCCCTTGGAAGAAGAGGAAGTTTTTGAAGTATTTGGCATAGTTACCCCCTTGCTATGAATAAAAAAAACACTGTATATACCATAAAAAACTAATAACCCAATATACTTTAGGCATATCTTTAAACCATGTCAATTAGCTTTGCAAACCCTCACTTTTTTGTGATTTTTGGAAAAAGTAAACAACGGAATCTTTTGTGAAGCTAATTAGCATAATGTTTTTGCTGAAAATATTTTTTAAAAAAGTGGTTGATTTATGGTTTTAATAATAGTATTATTATAAGTATATTTATTATGTAATGTTGAATGGAGGGTAAAATGAATTTTGACCAATATGTTAAAGGTGGTTCCTTAATAATGAATACTAAAGGTACTGTAGTGGACATAGAAAGATTGGTAAGCTTTTTACAAAATAATACAAACATTAAAAAGCTTTCTCTAGTCGATTTAGATATTGGTGATGAAGGTGTAAGAGCATTAGCTAATGGCAATCTTTTAAATCTTACTTCTCTTTATTTAGGTGGTAACAATATAGGTGACCAAGGTGCAGAAGCTTTAACTAAGCTTTCAAACCTTACCAAGCTTAATTTGAGGAATAACAATATTGGTGATAAAGGTGTAATAGCATTAGCTAATGCTAATCTTACAAAACTTACTTCACTTAATTTATCTCATAATAAAATTGGTAACCAAGGTGCAAAAGCCTTAGCTAAGCTTTCAAACCTTACTGAACTCGATTTATCTCATAACGAAATTCATAGCCAAGGTGCAGAGGCCTTAGCTAAGCTTTCAAAACTTACTGAACTTGATTTAGCTCATAATGAAATTTATAACCAAGGTGCAAAGGCCTTAGCTAAGCTTTCAAACCTTACTTTTCTTAATTTATCTAATAACAAAATTAGTGACCAAGGTACAGAGGCCTTAGTTAATGGTAATTTTTCAAACCTTACTGCGCTTGATTTATCTGATAACAAAATTGGTGATCCAGGTGCAAAGGCTTCAGCTAATAATAATCTTCCAAACCTTACCTCTTTCTATTTATATGGTAATGATAATATAAGTGAACTAGGTCGAGAGGCCTTAGCTAATGGTAATCTTTCAAAGTGTATTTCTCCCTCTATAAGAAAAGATAAAAAACCGGTAACTATGCCATGTATAGGTACTTTAAATGTCTCAAAGCTAGAAAGTGATGAAGCTAATAATCAAGGAGCGAAGCAGCAAGGGGCTCAGGCTTCTGGTGCTCGATCTAATAAGAGCTTAATACATACATTTCTTCCCTGTTGTGGGCCGTCAAGCCCGTCAAGTCCTGGTGGTATCAACAACGATCAGCCAGATCCAAATAGCAGTTTAGATGAAGTACTGCCATTGTATAGCCGGCCAAACTCTTTAAAATCTAATGATATTGAGATGGATAGTAGGTTGTAATGTTGTTAATCTTACCGGCTTTGTTGCAATAGCTAATTAAGAAGAACCAAGCAATAGCAGACTCGAATGTCAGTGAAGTTTATGGAAGCTAAAAATGCAAAAGTTATACTAACCCTCACTTTTGGAAAGGCAAAAAGGAATCAAGCTGCAAGCAAAGAACGCTCTTTTTAATCTCCTCTGTTGCCATTGAGATTATGCATTAGTTTTTATTCGTACATAATATTTTATGTGCTGGATGGTAGCTAGGGTTCTTTCAAAAGGTTTCTAGTAAGGAGTGATAGAGAAAAATTTTGCATACTGCTAAGTGGTAAAAACCCACAAGAGTGCCGAAAATTATGCATTCAGAAATAATTACAATAATCCTTTTCATTATTTCGCTTGCTCAACTATTTTTCGCTTTATTGGGCAGATAACATATTTATGGATAACAGGTTTATTCTGTTTTTATATGAAAGGGAAGTTTACGTAAACAGATGAACTTACTACAGAAACTAAAAAATTGTAAAATAGTGAAAATATTATGTTGAAATTAGCTTGACACATATTATAATTGTGCATAATATATTATTTATTTTGGCTGGGAGGTGGTATGGATCCTACTACAAAGTTAAAAGAACATTTTTTAAAATTTAAGCAAAGGTTAGAAACAATAAAAGAAGGAGAGGAACTAAGTACTGAGCAAGAGTATTTTGAAACAGATGAACCATTTGATGATGGATATGAGCTCATTAAAGAAGAATATCTGTTACAAGTTTCACCTGATAATCGGTCAGAAATCTTAAGAAAGCAGGGATATTCAAAGAGTGAAATAGATGAAATATGTAATCAGGGTGATTCTTGGTGGACTCGAACAGTCATTTCGCCATTTGAAAGTTATAATATGGTGCCACCATCTTTGATGGATAGTCGAGATTCATTACGTAAACAAGTGTGTGTTTGGTTTGTTCAAGAGCACGATCTTACGGACAGTCAAAAGAAGTTAAACATAGAACTACTAAGTATTTTAAAATACCTAGACTGGTATGAAGATAATATTTTTGATTATGATAATGGTAGTGCTAATGTACTTGAAGAATTTTTAAAAAGTAATGAAAATAATCCAAATCTAAAAGTCATTCTTGATCTTCAAAGGGGAGAATCTGGGGTAACGGTATTGCATGCGGTTTCAGGAGCTCGTACAAGGGAAGCGATTCGTGATCGGGTAGATCAAGCTGTAGATTTACTTTTGAAAGCAGGAGCAGATCCTAACGCAAAGAGTTATGAAGGAGAAATACCTTTGCACTATGCTGCTGCTATTGGTAATGATGAAGGTGTAAATTTACTACTTCGTGGAGGTGCTAATCCAAATATATGTGATAAACAAGGAAAAACTCCACAACAGGCTGCAATCGGAGGTGGTTTCTACAATATGGTAGAGCTCTTTTTAACTGAAAAACAAAAGGAACTTAGTAAAGAGTTATGTAGCATACTTGCCATGCTATTAAATGATGTGATATTCAATAACGCGCAATTAAGTGAAGGTTTGCGTGTGAATCCAAATGACTCAAAATACTTTACTGACAACCTGAGAAAGTTTTTAAATAAACACAAGAATGACCCAGACCTAAAAGTGGCTTTGAGTATTGGAAAAGTAGACAGTTTAAAAGCAATAGAACGTGTAAAATATGTTTATTGGAATAATCAAACTGTCGGTGTAGAAGCAATGAACTTACTTTTGGAAGCAGGGTTACCATGTCATCGTGTAAATCCTTGCACACAAGAGCAGTGTTCTAGTTCTTTCTTGAAAAACTTAACACCAGACCAAGAGAGGAAGTTAAATAAATTTTTGAATAGAGTATCTGAAGCTCAAGATATGGACGAACTAGAAAAAGTTGTAGATGAGGCCATCAGGTCTGGAGTGCGACTGGGTTTTAACAAAGACTTTTCTCCACAGGACCTTGGTCTACGTGATTGGTATAATTTTGCAGATTATGTGATAAAAAGAATTGGCGAGTTAAAAAAGAATCCTAAAACTGCAAGTAATATAATATGTAAATTGATTTCAAAGGGAGCAATTTTGTATAATAGAAACAGTATGGATATAATTAACGAACTGGAATTAGAATTTAAAGATCATAGAACTAATATGGGGGAAATTTATGCAAGTTATATGAATAATGCTCATAAATTTATTAAAGCTGCAAAAAGAGCGACCAATGGTAGGCTAAATGATGTAAGAATAGATAACACTACTTTTTACTTAGAATATTCAGAAGATAGCACAATAAATGTTGCGATGGTCACAAATGAAGCAAAAAATTTGGTACTAAACCAGAGAAATATACAATCTAGAAAAGATATAATAAAGATCGGCAAAAGTGAGGCGAAAATTATAACGGAAAAAGGTATAAGAAATTACACAGACCTTGCAGATGGTAGTGATATAGTGTTAACTTTCCCTACCAGTCAGGGAGAATTAGAAGTTAGATTATATCCTGATAAGCAAAATGAAGGTCGAATAAGGGTAGAAGTAAATAATCAAGATCTGCTAGAGCAATTAAAAAATTGTGGAGAAAAATTAGGTGAGAATTGTTTACTTGGTGGGTATTCAGTTTATAATGCTATTGAACATGGGTATTTTGAAAGGTCTGAAAAACCTAGTCAATCCCCTAGTACATCTAAAACTTTGGCAGAGAAAGTACAAGAATCGAGGAGAAATCAACATGAGAGCATCAGCTTATAATAAATTTTATGGGCAAAAAATGGAGCAAAAGATATTGGTATGGTATTTTTGTTATCTCGAAAGATTTTATTTTAGTAGTAGTATAATATTTTAGGAGGGTTTATGCATAATGCCGTAGAACAAAATAACCTTAGCGAGGTTAAAGAGCTTGTTAGAAATGGGGCAGATATTAATGTTAGGGATATTAATGGCAATAAGCCTATACATCTTGCTGCTCAGCTTGGTCGTAACAATATTATAGAGTTTCTCCTAAGCAAAGGAGCAAGCGTTGATGAGGTTAAAAATAACGATACAACACCACTACACTGTGCTGCTAGGTTTGGTCAGTTAGGTACTATAAAGTTTCTTATAAGTAAAGGAGCTAACATTAATTTTAAAGATAGGATTGGTGGCAAAAAACCTATACATAGTGCTATCATTGGAGGTCATAAAGATGTTGTGGAGTTCTTATTAAGCAAGGGAGAGAGTGTTAATGATGCTGATGAAATTGGTAGGACCACATTACACTATGCTGCATCCGAGAATAAATTAGAAGTGGCAAAATTTCTAATTGATAAAGGCGCTAATATTTATGCTAATGATACTTGTGGTCAAAAGCCTATACATCTTGCTGCTTACGCAGGGCACATAAATATTATAGATTTGTTCTTAAGTAAGGGAGTAAGCATTGAAAATACCGATAAAAATGGTTTAACCCCACTACACTATGCTGCCCAGTTCGGTCACTTAAGGCTTGCGGAATTTCTAATTAATAAAGGGGCTAATATTCATGCTAAAACCATTAAGGGTAAAAAGCCTATACACCTTGCTGCTCACGGAGGGTACAAAACTGCTAATGCTGCTAATATTATAAAGTGCTTCTTAAGTAGAGGAGTAAATGTTAATGATACTAATACAAATGGTTTGACTCCGCTACATTATGCTGCCAAACATGCTAAATTGGAGGCTGTAAAACTGCTAATTGATGAAGGGGCTGATATTCATGCTCAAACTGTTGGTGGTCAAAAGCCTATACATCTTGCCGCTCGCGGAGGAGGATGCACAACCCCTCATGTTATAGAGCTATTCTTGAACAAAGGAATAAGCATTAATGAAATTGATGCAAATGGTTTAACTCCGCTACACTATACTGCTGGTGTTGATGGGTATTTTAAAGAAATCACTGCAAAGTTTCTAATTAATAGAGGTGCCAATACTCAAGTTAAAGATAATAATGGCAAAACACCTTTAGATCTTGCTAGAGAAACTGGACGTATGGGAGTTGCAAGTATGTTAAGTACTACAAAAGTGACGGATGTATCATTACACCAGCACTCTGCATCAAGTAAATTTCTCAGTAGAGTTTGAGAAGGATAACAGGGGAAAAACTTTATCTATTTAAAGTAGAAAATTATCATAAGTTTTATATTAATTTTAAATTAATTGGTGTTAAAAATTTAAGTAATCTAGCTATTTTCAACAACCAAAACCAGCTAGCGTGAGAAGAAGTTTTTTTGGGATGCGTTGGTCTATCACGTGATCCATACGAACTTTTTAATATAGTGGTTCTGCTATACGATGAAACTAGCCATATTAGCTTACTTTCGCCAAATCTACATACGAACTGTTTTGCCTAACTTTGTTACAATAATTTAAACCTTCTATTTTTATAACCTTATTTTTATGCTGCTTGTTCTTACAAATGTATGACCTTTTTTGAAGAAGTAAATAATTGAATTGTTCTTGCTACTAGTTATTGCAATATTTTACCTAAAGATGTTCTTTCAAAAAATACTGCTCATATAATAGAATGTAGTAAAACTAGATAAGTGAATATTTAAAAAATCAATCAAGCTAGGAAACAATTGAAATAGATTTTTTATGGACAGAATTCTTTACGCTATTATAGCAATACTAATTAGATAATGGTGTATATTTACAGGTAAATTCAAATTCTTTAGGTTTATCTGTCTTTTCTAAGTGAATATAAAGTTCTTTATTCTCTGTAACGTTGTTAACACAGCAACAATTTTCAACTTCATACAGGTAATCCTTATGATGTGATTCCCAATTAAGTATTTGGCGTAGTGCTTTCACTTTAGCTTTCGATTCATTCTTTGCAATAACAAATACATTTTTATGCAACTCCGTAAATTTTTTACTATCGTAACCACCAAGGTTGACAAAATAGAGCTTTTCTTCAACGTGGGTAGGTTGTTTCGTTAAGGTAATATTATAATCTTCAGCACTTTCTAATATACCCCAAGCATCAATATGGAAACCTTTTTTTACACCCCACCATTTTGCTTTTACTTCTTCATAAGTATCTTCGATCTTTTCTGCTACTACAAAAAATATATCATGTAGCTCGATTAAAGAGGTTTCAGTTTTACCTCCAACATATATGACAAATATTTTCATGATACATGCCTCCTACTTTTATTCTCTTTATCATACTAAGTCTGTTCATTAAAAAATCAACAAAAATTAAGAATTTTTAGATGATGAAGTAAAACAGGCATAGATTAGACTTCTTGCATAACTGAGGAAATAATACCAAAAGTAATATTAGTGAAGGTATGAAATTTGAACAAATAAGTAAACTAGATGAAGAGGAGTTTCGAAGATTAACAGAAGTAAAAAGAAAAACATTCGAAAAAATAACAGAAATTTTAATGGAGTAAGAAAAAGGCAAGAGGAGGAAAACCAAATAAACAATGCATGGAAGACCGTTTGTTAATGGCGCTAGAATATTTGCGTGACATATTTCATATTGGTATGGAATAAGCTAAAGTGCCTGTTATCGGTTGGATTGAGGATACGTTAATAAAACATTTACACTTCTGGAAGAAAAAGAGCTATTAGATTCGAATGTAGAGTATCAGGTTCTGGATAGTAGATGGAACAGAAATATCAATAGAGAGGCCAAAAAAATTGGAATTATCCATATGAATTATGAAAGAGGTCTAATATAAATTTATTAATTTACATATGTATTATAATACACTTTAATAAATAGGTAAATAATATATATGTATGAGTGAGGTTAAATTAAATATTAAAGAGGATTCTAACGATTTAGTATATCAAAATCAAGGGTCATTAGTAATTAACTATTGGCAAGACAGAAGTGATGACAAAAAAATCCTTGAAGGTAAAGCGGAAAATACAGATGAATATGATATAAAAAATAAAAAGCTTGCTCAAGAATGCACTGAATTTGTGTTGCAAGATCTAAACAATCATAATTCTGGTGACACGCACTCACAGTTAGAGGATGATCCATACCAAACAAAAGATGATAATCAGCAAACCTTTTTCTTTGAAGAAAGTTCACTCTTAATTGAGCAAGAAGTAACTTTAATTGAAAATGAAAGGAAGCTGATTAGTGAGTTTTATAAAGAAATGCAAGACGCTAAAAGCAAAGCTAATACAAAAAGTGCTTTAGAATATATTAAATCCATAACGGATAAATATTTAGAGAGAGGGATAAGAATAAACTCATACTGTGATAATGATGGTGAGGTTATAGTAAATTTAATATTTAAAGAAATCGCAGGTGTTCTCGATAATATTGTATTTATAAACTCCCGCACTGTAGCTCCTGAAATGCAGCCCTATGATTCTTCTGATGATGAAGAAGATTACTATAACTTGGATATCATAAGAGAGATTGCTCATGGTTTATTACAAAAAGGAGGAAAAGTAAAAGAGAGCCTCTTTTATCATGATAGGATAAGATATTCGACCACTGCTTTTATAGATAACAATTCTTATAAACAATTTGATGAATATCTCATTGAACAATATAAAGAAATGAAAAAAAAGTTAAAGGATATAGCATATGAGTGTATTGTAAACAAGAGTGAGCAAACTCAAGACAAATTAGAAGTAGAGATTGATAATATCTACTTTTATATAAGATATCCACAAACTAGTATAATTGAACCCGTAAAAATCATAGCCAATCAAGAAATAATAGATCGAGGACTCAGAGTTCACATATTAAAAATAGGAAAAAGTACAGTAAAAATTGATAATAGAGGAGAAAAAAGAAATTATGTAGATCTTACAGAAGGTAGTAATGTGGTATTAACTTTCTATACTAGTTTGGGAGAATTAGAAGTTAGATTATATCCTCATGAAACAGATAAAAACTTGATAAGAGTAGAAGTGAGTGATGAAGATCTACTGGAGGACATAGAAAGTTATAATGAAGAAATAGGACAAAATTGCTTATTGGGAGGTTTATCAGTTATTGAAGCTATAAACCGAGGTGTTTTTGTTAGATCTAGTGGATTAATGCGTCCTGAAGTAATAAGCGAGTCTAACAACAAATGGACAGAACGTGAAGAATTAAGAAGGACTTCTGATCCTAGGAGAGAAGTTTCTAGGTAGATTAATTTGCCATAAAGGTTAAAGATTATTATTTAAATATAAACTACTATAATTTATAGATTTTGGATCATTTTCTACCACTGTTGCATCCAGTATGCTAAAATCTTCATTATTTATATTGATATTTTCACATAATTGATTCTGTAACATTGACTTACTTTTCTATATCAATTTTAGCATCTTTTGTGTGGCCCTTTGCAGTAGCTCCTTTTGCAATAACCTTTTTTAATTTTCTGGCACGGGAATGTTCAAAAAAGTGTGTCAAGCCGCATTTTTAGTTCAACTCAATTTTCAATCTGTTGGGAAAGAAGATGTCAAGTTGAGACTGTAACAGTTTAGACTTGATCTGACAGGCAAACAAAGTAAGATAAAAATATAAACAAGTTTTAAAGGAGTGTCAGATATGAATACAACACAAGAAAAAATACTAAAACCAAAGTTGGGATTGCTAGAACTTGCAAAGCAATTAGGAAATGTATCACAGGCGTGTAAAGTAATGGGATATTCAAGGGATACATTTTACCGCTTCAAAGAACTGTATGAAACAGGAGGAGAAGAGGCTTTACACGAGATAAGCAAAAGCAAGCCATTGTATGCAAATAGAGTGTCGGAGGATATAGAAAAAGCAGTAGTTGAAATAGCAATAGAGTTTCCAGCATACGGACAAGAAAGAGCAGCAAACGAACTGAAAAAGAGAGGAATTCTCATCTCTGCAAGTGGAATAAGATCAGTGTGGCAAAGAAACGATCTTGAAAATTTTAAAAAGAGGTTAAAGGCATTAGAAGCAAAAGTAGCTCAGGATGGTATCATTTTAACAGAAGAACAGATAACAGCTCTAGAAAAGGCTAAGGAAGAAAAAGAGGCCCATGGAGAAATTGAAACAGAGCATCCAGGATACTTAGGTAGCCAAGACAGTTATTATGTTGGTAATATCAAAGGTATTGGACGAATTTACCAGCAAACCTTTGTTGATACCTATTCCAGAGTTGCTTTTGCTAAGCTGTAATAGTTTAGACTTGATCTGACAGGCATGAATTATCTGACAGAAGAATTGACAAAGTCAAAACCGATATCAGCATCCTGTTTAATGCTATCAATATTTTTCTGATAAGGGAATGTTCAAAAAAGTGTGTCAAATCGAAAAAAAGTAATAAATTGATATAAAAAAATGGAGGTTTGAAAATGAGTCAAGCAAACAGAACTAACGGATTGGTAGATTATAAAGAGTTGGAAACAAATATACTGTCGTCTATACGAGAAGGTAGGCCACTGATGGGAAGAGATGGTGCATTAACGCCATTTATAAAAAGGCTGCTTGAAGCTAGTCTAGAGGGTGAAATAGAACATCATTTATCTGCTGGAAGTGAAGAAAACAATCGTAGAAACGGGAGAAATGGCAAGACTTTGAAGACAAGCGCAGGTTCATTTGAACTATTGACGCCAAGAGACAGAGAAGGAAGTTTTGAACCACAAATAGTGAAAAAAAGGCAAACAAGCTTACATCCAGAGCTTGAAACGAAGATTTTGAGCACATTTGCCAGTGGTATGAGCTATAGAGATATAGCGTCACACGTTGAGGAAGTTTATGATCACAAAATATCTGCAGCAGAGATATCAAGTATTACCGACAAATTACTGCCGTTAATCAATGAATGGCGCAGTCGTCCACTGCAATCTGTATATCCAATAGTATTCATGGATGGCATGTTTTTCAAAGTCAAGGAGGACGGGCATTGCGTAAGTAAATGCATGTATAATATATTAGGCATAGATCAAAATGGCAGAAAAGAAGTACTAGGCTTTTATTTAGCCGAAAGTGAGGGAGCTAACTTCTGGTTAGGAGTGTTAAATGACCTAAAAGAGAGAGGGGTAGAGGATATTCTGATTGCATGTGTTGATGGTCTAAAAAGTTTTCCTGCGGCTATAAATAGTGTATTTCCCAAAGCAGAAGTACAACTATGTATAGTGCATCAGATAAGAAATTCATTGAAATATGTATCCAGCAAAGATGTGAAAATTTTCATGAATGATTTGAAAAAAATATATCGTGCTTCAAGTAAAGAAATCGCTGAAAATTATTTGCTTGAGCTGGAAGAAAAATGGGGTGAAAAATATCCTTTGGTCATAAAATCGTGGCAAAACAATTGGGAAAATTTGTCTGGTTATTTTAAGTATTCTGGCCCTGTTAGAAGGCTAATTTATACCACCAATCCAATTGAGGGATTGCATAGACAAATCAGAAAATTTAGGGAGTGTTAAATAAACCATACGCGTCAAGTTAAGAAGAAGTGAGGTAAAGTTGATGTAAAGAAAAGAAAAAGAAGATATAAGTTCTCTTAAATTTAACAAAGAAAACGGAGAACTTATACAATGAAAAGAATAGTTTGCATCTCAAAAAAGCTCAAAGAATTTTTTAATGAAAAAGCAGATAAAATCTCAGCTACAACAGGGTTCATAAAAAGAAAGAGGAAGCTAAAAGGCTCGTCGTTCATAAAAGCCATCGTTTTGGGTAATATAGGGGTTGATAATTGTAGTATAGAGACAGTGTGTCAATTATTGAATGAAGACTCGATAAATATAACAAAACAAGGTCTGGACTTTAGATTTACCAAGGAAGCAGTGGAATTCATGAAAAGAATGTATAATGAATCTTTAACGTTACTTAAAAATACCTTACAAGTTGATTGCAGAATCTTGAAGCACTTTGGAGGTGTTAAATTATTAGACAGCAGCTATATTAGCTTACCTAACAGTATGGAAGACATGTATAAAGGTTATGGTACCAGCTACAGTGGTTATGAAAGCAATACTAAGTCTGGAATAAAGTTACAATTAGTTTTTGACTACCTAAACCAGACATTAGACCAGCTTAATATAACTGAAGGAATAAGGTCAGATCAGGGTTATAGAAGCCATTTAAGGAATATATCGAGCAACGATTTACTAATATCTGATTTGGGTTATTTCGTGCCAAGTTCTTTTGAGCAGATCAGTCAAGCAGGAGCTTATTTTATCAGTCGTTATAAATCTGATACGAATATATATGATATAGAGACAGGTCAAAAAATAGATTTACTAGAACATTTGGGAGATCGATCTTTTCTAGAACAGGAGGTATTGTTAGGAAAAGAGACAAGGGTTAAAGTGAGAATTATATTTAAAAAACTAACTGAAGAACAAGCTATGGCTAGAAGAAGAAAGGCTAATAGGTTAGCAAGATCACATGGATACACATCTTCTCAAAGGAACCAAAAGTTACTAAATTGGTCGATATTTATAACTAATGTTCCAAAAAGTAAGATTAATGCTGAGCAAATACTAGTAGTTTACCGAATAAGATGGCAAATTGAATTATTGTTCAAATTATATAAGAGTAATATAAGGCTTGATAAGCTGAGAGGAAAGCCATACAGAGTATTATGTGAGCTATATGCCAAATTGTGCGCAATTCTTATATTTCACGGCATAGTTGGTTGCACAGAAGTGAAAAAGAATACAGAACTTAGCTTAACAAAGGCATTTATTGAGCTAAAAAGGCGGGTTAGAGAGTTATTTTTAGCACTAAATAATAAAATTAAAGGCTTAAATATTTTTCTCAAAAAGCTTACCATAACTTGGTCGCAATTTTCATTAAAAGACAAGTACAGAAAAACTAGGGTATCCACCTTAACTTCTCTAAATTTGCTCACAATCTCTTAACTTGACGCGTATGGTTAAATAAACTGTGTCAAACCAAGAAATAAAAATATAATTGATATAAAAAATGGAGGTTTGACATGAGTCAAAAAATAGCAAATAGAACTGCCGGTTTGGTAGATTACAAAGAACTGGAAGCAAATATACTGTCATCAATAAGGGAAGGCAGACCATTAACAGGAAGAGATGGTGCATTAACGCCATTTATAAAAAGACTGTTGGAGGCGAGTCTGGAAGGTGAAATAGAAAACCACTTGTTGGCTGAAAGCGAAGAAAATAATCGCAGAAACGGAAGGAGTGGAAAGACTTTACGTACAAGTGCAGGTTCATTTGAGCTTTTGACGCCAAGAGATAGGGAAGGAAGTTTCGAACCACAAATAGTCAAAAAAAGGCAAACAAACTTACATCCAGAGCTTGAAACGAAGATTTTGAGCACATTTGCCAGTGGTATGGGCTATAGAGATATAGCATCACATGTAGAAGAAATTTACGATCACAAAATATCGGCAGCAGAGATATCAAGTATTACCGACAAATTGCTACCGATAATCAACGAATGGCGTAGTCGCCCGCTGCAATCTGTATATCCAATAGTGTTCATGGATGGCATGTTTTTTAAGGTCAAAGAGGATGGACATTGCGTAAGTAAATGTATGTACAATATATTGGGCATAGACCAAAATGGCAAAAAAGAAGTACTAGGCTTTTATTTAGCCGAAAGTGAAGGAGCTAACTTCTGGTTGGGAGTACTAAATGATCTAAAAGAAAGAGGAGTAGAAGATATTCTAATTGCTTGTGTTGATGGGCTAAAAAGCTTTCCTGCTGCGATAAATAGTGTATTTCCTAATGCAGAGGTACAGCTATGTGTGGTGCATCAGATACGCAATTCTCTGAAATATGTATCTAGCAAAGATGTAAAGATTTTCATGAGTGATTTAAAAAAAGTATATCAGGCTTCAAGTAGAGAAATAGCTGAAAATTATCTGCTTGAGTTGGAAGAAAAATGGGGAGAAAAATATCCCCTAGTCATAAAATCCTGGCAGAATAATTGGGAAAACTTATCCGGCTATTTCAAGTATTCTGGCCCAGTCAGGAGGCTAATTTATACTACCAATCCTATTGAGGGGCTGCATAGACAGATTAGAAAATTTACTAAAACTAAGGGCTCATTTACCAGCACAAATGCCTTGTACAAACAGGTATATTGTGCTATAAAAAAGGTAGGGCAAAAATGGACTATGGCTTTGCCTAATTGGGCATTAACTATGTCTCAGCTCGACATTTTCTTTCCTAATAGATTGAAAATTGAGTTGAACTAAAAATGCGGTTTGACACAGTTTATTTAACCATACGCGTCAAGTTAAGAGATTGTGAGCAAATTTAGAGAAGTTAAGGTGGATACCCTAGTTTTTCTGTACTTGTCTTTTAATGAAAATTGCGACCAAGTTATGGTAAGCTTTTTGAGAAAAATATTTAAGCCTTTAATTTTATTATTTAGTGCTAAAAATAACTCTCTAACCCGCCTTTTTAGCTCAATAAATGCCTTTGTTAAGCTAAGTTCTGTATTCTTTTTCACTTCTGTGCAACCAACTATGCCGTGAAATATAAGAATTGCGCACAATTTGGCATATAGCTCACATAATACTCTGTATGGCTTTCCTCTCAGCTTATCAAGCCTTATATTACTCTTATATAATTTGAACAATAATTCAATTTGCCATCTTATTCGGTAAACTACTAGTATTTGCTCAGCATTAATCTTACTTTTTGGAACATTAGTTATAAATATCGACCAATTTAGTAACTTTTGGTTCCTTTGAGAAGATGTGTATCCATGTGATCTTGCTAACCTATTAGCCTTTCTTCTTCTAGCCATAGCTTGTTCTTCAGTTAGTTTTTTAAATATAATTCTCACTTTAACCCTTGTCTCTTTTCCTAACAATACCTCCTGTTCTAGAAAAGATCGATCTCCCAAATGTTCTAGTAAATCTATTTTTTGACCTGTCTCTATATCATATATATTCGTATCAGATTTATAACGACTGATAAAATAAGCTCCTGCTTGACTGATCTGCTCAAAAGAACTTGGCACGAAATAACCCAAATCAGATATTAGTAAATCGTTGCTCGATATATTCCTTAAATGGCTTCTATAACCCTGATCTGACCTTATTCCTTCAGTTATATTAAGCTGGTCTAATGTCTGGTTTAGGTAGTCAAAAACTAATTGTAACTTTATTCCAGACTTAGTATTGCTTTCATAACCACTGTAGCTGGTACCATAACCTTTATACATGTCTTCCATACTGTTAGGTAAGCTAATATAGCTGCTGTCTAATAATTTAACACCTCCAAAGTGCTTCAAGATTCTGCAATCAACTTGTAAGGTATTTTTAAGTAACGTTAAAGATTCATTATACATTCTTTTCATGAATTCCACTGCTTCCTTGGTAAATCTAAAGTCCAGACCTTGTTTTGTTATATTTATCGAGTCTTCATTCAATAATTGACACACTGTCTCTATACTACAATTATCAACCCCTATATTACCCAAAACGATGGCTTTTATGAACGACGAGCCTTTTAGCTTCCTCTTTCTTTTTATGAACCCTGTTGTAGCTGAGATTTTATCTGCTTTTTCATTAAAAAATTCTTTGAGCTTTTTTGAGATGCAAACTATTCTTTTCATTGTATAAGTTCTCCGTTTTCTTTGTTAAATTTAAGAGAACTTATATCTTCTTTTTCTTTTCTTTACATCAACTTTACCTCACTTCTTCTTAACTTGACGCGTATGGTTTATTTAACACTCCCGCTATTTTTCTTCATTATATACCTACCACCATACTCACCTGACCTCAATCCTGTTGAGAGGTTTTGGTTATATATAAAACAGAACATTTTACGCAATAAAATCTACGATACAATTGTTCTGCTTGAGAGCGCTTTGTGTAATTTTATTACCTCTCTTTCCCCTTCCACAGTTAAACAACTCTGCAATGCTTCTTATTTGCTTCATTAATAATGAGAATTGGTATTAGCCATAATTCTTGCACCTTCTTTCGAAATTCTCCATCTCTTGCTTTTGATTGTGGTTTTATTCCTGTTCCAATAGAGTTACTTACTATTGTATCAATTATATTTGCTGCATATGGATTTTTTCTCACCATATCACGTGATCGACTACGTAAGTGCTCAAGGCTTTGAGAGAGTAAGCTGTTTATACTACTTTTCTCCGGTTGCCAATACATTACCCTTCTTCCTGACCCTGCAGCGTCCCAGGCTGAGCTTTTTATCTTTTGTTTGTTAAATAATTGCTTGAAGGTTTTGGTAGGGTCGAGAACTGGCGCGCCTCTTTAGGGTTTGGTGGCTGATCCATTATTTTCATGTTGGGCCTCAATCCAAAATTCCCATATTCACGTTTCCAGCTCCCGCCTCATCAAACGCAGCATGCGATTTTCCCGCACTACGCTTTCCTAGTAGTTTCTTTACCAAAATTTATAACATATTGTGCTGGTAAGGCTTTCTGAATGTAATACCTTATTCTATAGTCTGAATAAAGATCTAGAGTTTTATATATCCATTCACTACTCCATCTCTTCCAGCCAAATCCTTTCTTTGCTTTTCTGGCTCTCATTAGATTGCGTCTTATTTTCTTCTCTACCCAATGTTTGACGTAACTAAAGCTTCGATTTGTGTTTCCAATCCTAAAGTAGTTTGTCCACCCTCTCAATATCGGATTAATGATATGAATCACTTTTCCTATTGGTTGCGATTTATAACAGCGGAATACTTCCTTCAATTTTTGAAGTAGGTTTGTTCGTGCTTTCATCTTGGGTGTTATCCTCACATTCCACTTTCCTTGTTTTGTGATGTTCTGTTGAAAATCAAATCCTAGGAAGCTGAATGTCCCTTTTTCTTTAAGATTAATCACTTTTGTCTTTTCTTCGTTTACTTCTACTTCTATTTTTGCTAATTCTTCTTGTAACCTTTTGTGCACTGATTTTTCAAGCCATTCCCATTTCTGGTGTCCATCTATCAGTATCATTAGATCGTCTGCCCATCTAGCGTATTCTATATGTTGATATTTTCCTTCTTTAGTCACCTCTTTTGCCTTCTCTAGCATTTTATCCACCTCATTGAGGTATATATTGCTTAGTAGTGGTGAAAGTGGTGATCCTTGTGCTATTCCTCGTTTCCCTCCTACTTTGAGGATTAGCTTAATCAAGTGCATGATTTCTTTATCGTTTACCCTTTTGGAAATCTTTTCCATAAGAATATGATGTCGCACATTATCAAAGTAGGACTTTAGGTCTACGTCAATAACTTTTGTATTGCCTTTGATTGCTGCTTTCGCTACCCTGCTTATTGCTTCATGCGCTTTTCTCTTAGGTCTATATCCATATGATCCGTCCTGAAAGTCAGATTCGAATATTGGTTCAATTATTAGCTTTAGTGCGCTTTGCACTATTCTATCCCGAATGCAGGGTATGTTCAACGCTCTGAGTTTTCCTCCAGCTTTTGGTATTTCCTTTCTCCGGTTCCTATTTGGGTTATAGGTCTTGGTTATTAGTTCACGTCTGATTTGTTGAAGATGCTTCTCTAAGCCTTCTGCTTCTATCGATTCGAACGTCACCTTATCAATTCCTGGTGCCCCATTACTCTTCTTTGTCAGCTTATATGCTTCTTCTAGCGTCTCCATCTTACATACGTGAACATAGATTCCCCAGAATCGCCATTCCGGTTTTGCCTTCGCTTTGGTATATATCTTCCTTCTCAGGTCTTGTAATTTAATTGGCATTTTTATCATTTTTACCTTTACCTCCCTTTTGTTAAAAGATTCCTACTAGTAGGGTGCCTTTGCTCCATGAGCGTTACCTCACTTCGTCACTACTACACACCCATCCGCCACCCTTTCATCTTCAGTTCATTTCCTGTTTCCAGTTATAGAACCTACCACTCCAAGGTATTTCTCCTTGGGATGAGGAGGGCTTCTCCAGTTGCCTCGTATTCCCTTATTATCATGTCATCACTACCACCCCGCTAAAGTAGATATGCTGTATCATTCGTATTTCAGCTATCTATGTTGCTTTCACCCAACTGCCGTGAGCTCAGCCTTTAGTTTTACACACTTTCGAGGCCACCTATGTGTTCGCTTTCGCTACAACCTGATAATTCGCCATTATCCTTACGATAACGTTGTCGGTAGGCTTCAATATCTTGGTTTCCCTCCATATTGCTACCCTAGCTACAGGACTCCGACTCTTATCCTGGTGGGTCTACCTCCCA
Organism: Aspidapion aeneum; assembly: GCA_963576565.1. NCBI lineage: Eukaryota > Metazoa > Arthropoda > Insecta > Coleoptera > Brentidae > Aspidapion > Aspidapion aeneum. The sequence continues at coordinate 49,036 of CAUYVT010000087.1, forward strand.
CTGAACATACTCGCCTTTTCTGGACACACAGCAGCATTTATAAAATTCCTTTACTCGTTGAAAAAACAATTTTCCTCTTTGGCCTCATGCCTGCAACTTTTAACCCCGCTTTTATTCGTTGCCTGAGCTCCAATAAATCCTTTATTTGAACTTCCCCGTACCGCACAACATGGTCACCATATGCAATTGAGACAACTCTTTCTCCGCTTTGCAGTTTTTGAATTGCTTTCTCAACTTGAGTTAAATATTTTTCACTGTACATTTTGATTACCAAGCCACTTACTCTGTCTTACTTTTTTAGGTTTTTTACTTTCTGGTTTTTCACTTAAACTATTCCATTTACTCTCTGGCCATCTGTCTATTCCCAGTGCTATCGATGCTGCTCTTGCGTAAACTCGGCAATCTAGTACTTCATTTCTTTCTCTTACCTTTTGCCACTCTTGTTTGGTGTATCCTTTCACCACTTTGCTGACTAATTGCTCTGCCGTTAACTGCTTAAAATATTCGGGTGCATACTCAGGAAAATGACAATATCCAGGTAGAGCTTTTCCCTCTTCTTCTTTTAAAATATTAAGTAGCTGAAAAAGCTCTGACTTTAATATCGATACTCCTACTGGCCAGAGCTTTATTCCTCTTTTTAGCTTTTGACCACCAACTGTTATATCTACTCTACTTGGGCTGCTCAGTGGCACTAGGGCTTTATTTACACCTTTGACTGCCATTACTCTTCCAGATCCTTGATGACCTCTTACCCAGTTGTAAACTTCCTGCGTTGCATACCCTGCATCCACTGCCATCATGCTTATCATATATTCAAGCCCATTTTCACCAATAAAATGATGATTGAGGAGCTCCGAAAGCTTTCCCCATACTTCTCCTCTTCCAGTATCACCTTCAAATACTCGGTAATCTATTGACCAATTTTCTCTGCCTTTTCCCCATGCTACAACTTCTACTTCTAAGCGATCTTTTTGTACATCTACTCCTGCTGTAAGCACCACTTCTCTCCTAGGTACTGTGCCTACGGGAAAAAATTCTCTTCTGTTGAATAATTGCTTCCAGTCTGGTACTTCTCCCTTATCTACCCAAGTTTCTCCAAGCGTTGTGTTGATCCAAACTTTCAGTAATTGTTCACTTTCTTTTGCATGAAGAAAATCTTCTACTGCTTGTTGCCAACTATACCACCCAACTGGACTATAAAGACTTGAAAGATGAAATCCTTTTTTCTCACCTTTTACTCTATTAGTAGGTCTCCATTCTCCACGATCTAGCATCTCTGTCTTTTGATGATTTTCTATTTTGCCACTACATTCAGTGCAGACATAATGTGCTGTTCTTGAGTCATTATCTTCCCATTTAATTTGTGACCATTTCAGAACTTGATAGTAATTACAATATGGACATGGTACAAAAAAATATCTCTTATCTGTTGCTTCAAATTCTTTCTCAATTCTGCTTATTCCATGAATCGTTGGTGTTGATACTAAAAAAATCTTTCGTCGTGCAAATGTATTAGTTCGGGCTATGCTGAGTAAAACTGGATCTCCTTCTCCTCCTGAATCTCCTGGGTAGGCATCTATTTCATCAAGAAAGAGATATTTTACTGGCATAGATCTCAGTGCTACACTGCTATTTGCTCCAGTTATTACTACTATTCCACCTGGAAATTCCTTACTCTGCACAGTATTGCCTGAGTCTCTTGACCTTGGGTCTTTTACTTTACTTTTTAAACATGGTGTACTTTCAATCAGTGGCGCAAATCTTCCTTTTGACCAACGCTTTCCCATTTCAACTGTTGGCTGTACTACTAGCATTGGCCCTGGTGTTTGATCTATGATATAGCCAATCCAATTATTTCCTGCTTCTGTTCCCCCAATCTGCGCTCCTTTCATGAATACTACTTTTTCTGTTGGTGAGGACGGAGAAAGTGAATCCATGATTTCTTTTAAATAAGGAGTTCTTTCCGTTCTCCATTTACCTGGCTCTGATGCTGCAGTTGGTGCTAAAACTCGATACTCATTTGCCCACTCTGATACTTTAAGCTGGGGATCTGGTTTTAAACCTTCAGAAAAAGATGTAGCATATATCATTGTCTGCATCTACTCATAACTGGTTCTATCTCAACATCATTAACAGTAGAACTACACTCCTCCAATTCCATAAACATCTTTTTCTGAAATTCCTTTTCTATATATCTTTTGCTCATCTCACTTATCATTATTGCTACAACAAGCGCAAATATTCCTGTTATTGTTGCAAAAATGATTGCACTGCTTATTGTTGTTGTCATCAACCCTATATATACTGCTACTGCTATTGCGCTGACTGTAGTATAGATGCAGATAATATTATTATGTTTTTTCGTCCTTTTATCTGCTATTTCTCTCTGTGCTATATATTTATTATGAAGGGTTGGAAAATTAACAACGGTATCTCTGCAGAGCAAAGACCCATTTTTTTCAGTAAACAAAACTTTAAGTAACTCTAAATTGTTTGATTTGATTGCTAAGTGCAAAACAGGTGTATAATTTGCTCCTTTTTTCAGCAATAACTTTACTACATGTAAATGCCCTTTTTCTGCAGCAAGGTAAATCGGTGATAGACCTTTATTATTTACAATATCAATATCGATTTCTTCTTTTAAAATTGCATCTACAATCTCAATTTCTCCTCTTTGTGCAGCTAAATGGAGTAGACTATTCTTTTCAGAACCGTATTTATTACTCATCAAAGCCTTCTTTATCTCAGGTTTAGCGTAATCAAATGGTGTCTTGCCGCTATCGTCTTTTACCAGAGGGTCTATATCTTCTCGCGTTAGTAAGACCTCTATTGTTTTAAGTCTTTCAGCG
>CAUYVT010000087.1:52084-80378 GCA_963576565.1 Aspidapion aeneum
TCTAGTAATAACAGCAGCCCACAACTTTCCTTCGTCATACTTCAAAATGGCAACCAATCATCTTGAAAACTTTTTTGTAATTCTGGAGTAATAACTGTAGTAATCCTATTTCTATCTCCGTATGTATTATTAGTTTCAACGCCTACTTTTACTGTAAACTCTAAATCGTTGAAATCAGCTATAGAGTTTATTCTTCTAGCGGTAACTGCTTTCTCTGAAGTGTCATTTGCATGAATATTTCTGGATGATTCCAAAATACTACGCAGCATAGAACGTCCAGATTCTCCCCAGATGTCTTCTTCACCTTCTGCTTTGCCATTTTTGATACCTATAATCTGAAAAATCTTGCGTTTTGCATATGGGCCTTCAGTGACGGTAAATTCTACATTTAAATAGATACTGCCAGTAGTGTAGTTTTTAGTGAACCAATTTTCATAACCTCCAGGCTTTATTGCCATTTTTACCTTGACTATTGTACCTTTTGGTATTAAACTGCTTTGCAGTTTCGCGTTATTAAAATCAGTTAAAAAATCTTGTAGCATACGCTCTCCTATAAGTTGACTTTAAAGTGAAAATTAGCTATTCCATTAGCTGCCAATGACCATTTATCTTATCGACAAGTTTATTTTGCACGCGTTCACCATTACGAAGCTCAAATACTATCTGGCGTACACTACTTTCTTCATCATGAGCAAACATCACCATACCAGTACTGTAAAATCCACGTAAAGATCCAGCACCACTTAGGCCTTGGAATGGATCTTCTTCGAGCATCTTTTTTGATAATTTTTTTGTATGATGAGTAAGTACAATACAAGCATCTGGATTGACAGCACTGCGTAGCTTTTCAAGAGTCTTTTGCAGAAAAAACAGCATAGCACTATTGTCATTTTCATTTCCATATTCACTGCTAAAGATGTTACGTAATGGATCTATGGCCAAAACATCAGGTTTAAAGCGTTCATTTACAATCTCCTTAATTTCACTTATTTCATCATGATTAAATGATAAGTGCACTTTTGGCGTAATGATTAAGTTGTTAGCAGCTACATTCAAAAGTTCATTATCAAGTTGTTGCAAACGTTCTTTCATATATTCATATTCAATTTCAGTTTGCATGTAGAAGATTTTCAAAGGTCTATTTGGTGTCATACCGAGAAATGATCTACCAGCAGCCATGTAAACAAGCCAAGAGATCAAAAAGTCGCTTTTGCCAATCTTAGGAGGGCCACCAAATACTAACAAACCTCTTTTAGTTAGAATTCTTGGTGAGATTATATCCTCTGGTATTGGCGATCGATCGTCCAAGTATTCTTTCACACTGAAAAAAGGAATTTTTTGACCAATAGTTAAAAAGTTTTGTAGCATATAATAACCTCCTATATGTTGGGCGTGACAGGTTGAATTGCAAAAGCTTTAGTTTTAATTTTTGTAAGAAGTTTTCCTAGATGCGGTTCTTCAACCATATTAAGGCAACCACTTCGATCTTTAGCAGGATATCCCCAAGAATTAATCGTCTGACAGACAAATGAACGAACCTCTGTACTATCATCTTTCTTGATTCCAACCATACTGATTACCTCATCAACAATACCTGGAATTTCACTTGCAGTTTTAGCTCCTTCACATTGAGGTAGCCAAGTTGAGCGATTGAAATCATCGAGGTATTGTCCAAGAGTTCCAACTGTAATGATGTCTTTATTTGGAATATGTTGAAACTGATTGAGCCAAGCCATCATTTCTTGAGCAAGTAACCCGTAAGCAGCTCTCATATCTTGTTTTCCTGATCTTTCAGAAAAAGCTTCAGGTTGCATTTTTGCCCATAAAAGACATAAACGCGAGGCTACTGTAATACTATCGATAAAAACACATCGATACTTGAGAAACTCCGAAGCAAGCTCTTTGTATTTACTGGATACATGCTCATAGTGTCTTTGGCTATATGCTGAGTCAGATTTTAACGCAGGATTAGGACCACCTATGAGACATGCAATATCTCTTGCCTCATTCCAAGTACGAATACTTACAGAATCCCCTTGCCAATCTTGAACAGCAAGTAAACCTGCCTCAAAATCAAGACAAAGTGTTGGTTCATTTATGGTCTTTAAGAGACTAGTTTTACCTATACCATAAGGACCAAAGATGACCATTTTTATACCTGTTTGAACTTTTAGCCGTTCATTGCTGTTCATTATTTTCATTTTTCTCCCAGTACCTAAATATATATGTACGATGACCTAGGCAATTCGTCCGCAATTTGCAAAAAAAAAATTTTGAGCAAATATAATCGAGAGCTTATAACTTCTCTAAAACTGAGAATTTATCGCGTATTCGTTCTAGTGTGCGATAGATAGTTGTCTTTGGTATTTTGGTTATTACAGAAACTTCAGTAATAGTAAATACCTTAAGTAATTGACATAAATTACTATCTTTTTCAGACAAAGTTGAAATTATATTATTTATATCAGTGCGAATTATCGCTTCGATTTCCGAGTTCCTATGATCTGGAATATCGTCGTTTATATCATCAAAAGTTATATTACGTTTTAGACACAACTGATTGCGTAACATATTGCGAGCACAATAATTAGCTAATCTAGCAACGAAAGTACTAAAACTACTTCTTTTCTCATCGTGCTGGTTAAGATATTGCCAAACCTGACAAAAAAGCTCTTGTTCTATATCTTCGAGACTTTCGTTAATAAAACAGCTTTTGGATTTAAGGCGCGAAGCTTGAAATCTCACATGTTTAACAATTGTAGAATCGATTCCTTGATAAGAATTCTTCATAAAAACTCCAAAAGTTTCATGAATAGAGATTTTTACCAAGACTTTGTATGACTAATTTATTATAAAAAAGTAGTAATAATTTTTTTATCTAAAAGAATAAAATCTTTAAAAGTTAAAATAAGATTTAAACGTTTTGATACACTACTGAAGCTACTTTTTCATAGGTAAAAAACTACCAATTTCGTACCTAATTTCTGAGTTACTAATTAGTATTTCAGAAAGCAGTGATCGTTAAGTTATTGATAATATTGTCTTTTTTATGTTCTATTCCTAAAAGCCGTTTCTAAAGTTAAGTGGCTAAAATCGGCCAGTGAAGAGGATTTACGGATTACTGAAGTCTTATATATATTATATATATATTTAAATACAGGTAAAATATAATATATGATAATATAATAATATAAATATTGGCGTAATATAAGTTATGTAAAATAGTTATTAAGATAAGTAAAGATGAAAAAAACTCAAATGGCAGGATATGAAATTTTTTTTAATTTTTTTTCAAAATTGCGGACGAATTTGCGAGTCATCGTACATATATATTATACAGGGCATTGAACTTTAATTACACAAAGGAGTTTTTGTACGTCAATCTTAACGCTAGATCTCGGCAAGCAAACCGGCTGGGCAATTCTAACAGATGGAGTAATTGAAAGTGGAAGCAAAAGCTTTCATGGTAGCCGTTTCAGTGGAGGTGGAATGTGTTTTTTAAGTTTTCACAATTGGCTTAATTCTTTGAAACATGAGTTCACTGCAGTGTATTTTGAGGAAGTAAGAAGACATCTAGGAACTGATGCAGCGCATTGCTATGGCGGTTTTCTCGCAGTTCTGTCTGCTTGGTGTGAAGAGAACAATATTCCCTACCAAGGTGTTAATGTTAAAACTATAAAACGCTTTATAACAGGCAAAGGCAATGCAAGTAAGAGTGAAGTTATTGAAGCGATACGTGAAAAAAGTTTTTCACCTAGAGATGATAATGAGGCCGATGCTTTGGCATTAATGTTCTATATTAGTAAAGATATTAATAAGACAAAAAACCCATGAAAAGTGGGTCCTTTCGGCCATAATGGCGGGTTTGGTGGGTTCGACCCCAGGCCTTCTCTAGCGTCAGATATATTTTAAATATTAACTTTTTAATTATTAAGATATGAATTTAGCAATCCACTACTATCCTACTCGAAACCTAGTTGAATATGAGCGTAACCCACGTAAAAATGACGATGTGGTCAACAGAATGTGTGCTTCTATTCGAGAATTTGGCTTTCGTATACCAATAGTTGCAAAAAGTGATGGCACTGTGGTTGATGGTCATTTAAGACTTAAAGCAGCAAGAAAACTTGGTATGGAAAGTATACCAGTGGTCTTAAGTGATAATTTAAATGAACCACAAACTAAAGCTTTTCGATTACTGGCAAATCAATCAGCTAATTGGGCAAAGTGGGATGATGAGCTTTTGAAAGTAGAAATTCAAGAGTTAGAAGATTTACAGTTTGATCTTAAAATGACTGGATTTGAATTAGAAAAAGTTCAACATTTCCTTGATGATTTAGATAGTGAAAAAGAAGATTTTTCTGACTTGGTTGGTGATGACAAAAAGGTAGAAATAACAAAACCAGGTGATCTATGGATTTTAGGTGATCATCGAATCTATTGTGGTGATAGCTCTGTAGTTGAATCATATAAAGCGCTGTTAGATGATAAAATGGCAGACATTACTGTTTGTGATCCTCCATATAACGTTGATTATGGTAGCAGTCAAGAAAGAGAGGATAAAAAGATACTAAACGATAATCAAGGTGAAAAGTATGAGCTTTTTCTCTATGATATTTGTACTCATATTTTAGCATATACTAAAGGTGCAATTTACATCTGTGCATCATCATCAGAGTTTTCAACGTTGCAAAAAGCATTTGAGGAAGCGGGAGGAAAATGGTCAACTTTTATCATTTGGGCGAAGAATCACTTTACGCTAGGAAGATCAGATTATCAAAGACAATACGAAGCAATGCTTTATGGATGGAAAAGCGGCAATAAACGTGAGTGGCATGGCGGTAGAAATCAAAGTGATCTGTGGTTTTATGATAAGCCAATACATAACTCACTGCACCCAACAATGAAGCCAGTAGAGCTAATGGAGAGAGCAATAGTAAACAGCAGCAGATCAGGAGACATAGTACTTGATCCATTTAGCGGTTCTGGAAGTACACTGATTGCATGTGAGAGAACAGGAAGAATTTGTAGGACAATAGAGCTAGATTCAAAATTTGTAGATGTAACCATAAAACGTTGGCAAGTGTACACAGGTAGGGAAGCAATTCTTTCTGGTGCTGGTAAAACTTTTTCAGAGATTCAAGAAGAAAAACAGTAAGAAAAAAGTGGAAAAGATAACGCAAACAGAAATTTAGTAAGCCTTGGTAGTTGTAATATTAATTTACTGGTATATACCGTATTTTAATGAGTTTAGCGTAACAAATAACTTTGGATTAAATGTGGTGTACTTAATGAATCAAGAAAAGACGTTAGCTGGAGTAGTAACGTCGCAAACAAATAATGAAGCATCGTTTTCTGAAGAAGTAGAAAATAATGTTTCAAATTCTACACTATCTGTTAAGGAGAGAATTGAATTGTTTGAAAAAGGTACGAAGCAAGAACCTGACCTGAACACTGAATGCAAACTAGCTTCTTTAAATGTGATTAGCAATAGTAGCGATAGCAGTATTACAGCAAAAATAGACGAAGCAGGTGCTGATTTTTCAGTGAGTTGTTCTTCTTTAGTATTTGATGATGGTAAAGACATAGAGGACGAATTTAATGCAGTTTGTGAGGCAAATGGAATAGAATATAACCGTCCGTATTCTCTTGATCAGCTTGAGGCAGCATCCAACACATCTTCCAACCCCAAAATAGACAATACAAAAGAAATGCAAAAAGAGGAAGAGGATAAAGAATTAGGAGATAAACCAAAGCCGTTACCTAGGAATGGAATGTTGGAGAAGGACAATATTAGAAATGTAGCTCCACCTTCACCTAGAACAGCAGAAAATCATCGGTTGAGTATTATTCAGGATATTGCACCACCAAAGCTACCACATTCTTCTTTCCAATTAAATGGAGAAAAATGTGATGAGCAAGAAGCTATAGGAGAACCTATGTATGCAACTATAGACAAAAATAAAAAATTCTCGAAAAGAGGTTTAGATGGTGAAATAAACGATCAAAGTCCGGAGATGGAAAAGTCAAATTCTGAAGAAACATCAATTAAGAAAGGATCAGAAGATATAATTGGTGAACCTGTAGATCTGAATACAAAATTTTTAAAAAAGAGTTTGGAAGGAAGTGATAGTGGAATAGACAATAGAAGTGCAGAGATGACAAGATCAAATTCTCAAGTAACAGAAATGAGTGAGTTTTGTGGCAGTCAAGGATGGGAGAATATGTCATTAAATCATGATAGTCCAGTTACACTTTCAACTAGCTCATCAGAAAAAAGTGATAATGAAGAAACCCCGTTAATTAAAAAAGAAAAGAAAACAAATAGAATTTTGCCAAGAGTAAAATATGCAGTGCAGCAGAAGGAATTTGTAATTTTCGGTATAGCTGCTGTTGCACTTAGCGCTTCTGCAGCTTTGGTATATCTACAGGATAAAGGACAATTTATTGCATTTTTTGCAAACAGCCCTCTCTATATTACTATGCCAATGATAGCAATTACTTCATTGCTTGCAATTAGCACAATATTTTGTGGAATAAAGCAATTTAGAGATACTGAAGAGTGTCAAATAGGAGGAAAGAATGCGAATGAAACTTTGAATCAGGTGCTAAAGTATCAACCAAAAGATAAAGTAATAAAATCATTCAAACTTGAATACAGCAATGGTACTCATTCACATTTTACACTTAACGCTTGGAAGGGTAAGAACAACTTCATTAATATTGACGACAAAGTCATTAGTAGAAGAAATAAAGTAGAATCAGTAATCAAAGATAGGCCATTATTTACAGCATTATTAAGCAGTTTGGTTGCTGCAAATATAGTATTGCCTTTATTACTGTATGTAGAAGGTGGTATTAATAGTGTACAGAAGTTTTACCAGAACGCTTTGATTAATAACGTAGGGTTATCACTACTTATAGGCTCGAGTATACTTGCACTATCAGTGATATTCCTTGGAGTACATTACTACAGAAAAACAAATTGCACAAATCTTGTATATTGTGAGGAAAGAATTGAACCAGAAAAAGTTAATGGAAAGTTCATTGAGGAAATAAAGGAAGCAAGGACAAAAGTGCTTGAAGAAAACCATAGTAAAGATGCCAAATGCAGCAGTTTAACGCTAGAGCAAGTAGTGGTTGAATCTCATAACTACAAAGATGCAATTTATAGTATTAGTTGAAAATGGCCAAATTTCACTATGTAAAAAGAAAGCAGCTATAAACCGGAGTACTTCGCTCTATATTAGTAAAATATCTCTAAGACGCCGGCAAGTATAAACAGGTAGGAAATTGCTGATACTGGCAAAACCTTTTCAGAGATTCAAGAAGAAAATTCGTAGAAACAAGAGAGAGGAGAAAAAAAAGTGAAAATCACACAAACAGAATGGGCAAGAGAGATAGGAGTATCAAAGCAATATGTCTGTTATTTAGTAAAAAAAGGAATAGTTGAGTTGGAGGATGGTTTGATCAATAGAGAACAAGCAAATGAAGCGGTGGCAGCAATAAGAGATCCAAGTCAGCCACTTAGGAGGAAAAATCCAGAAAACGAAAATACAAATAACCTTTCTACAATGTTGCTAAAAACGCGAATAAAAAATGAAATGGAGCGAGGAAGGTTGCTAGAAGCAAAGGCAAAAGCTGAAATAGGAGAACTTGTAGCAGTAGAGGAAGTAAAAAGTGAGGCATTTAACGTAGCAAGAGTTGTACGTAATAATTTGCTTAATGTTCCAAATAGAGTTTCAGCACTGCTTGCATCACTGAGTGACACTGAAAAAATTCACGAGACGCTAACTGAAGAGATTACAAACTCACTTGAAGAATTATCTAACGCTAAATTTAAAATATAAAAAGATTTTGAATACAAAATGGCTGATAACTTAAGTTTAGAGTTAATAAAGTGTTTAATCAATCAACCTGGATTAGATGTTAATGTCAGAGGGTTAAACGGAAAAACTCCACTGCATTGCGCTATAGAGTTTGATGAATTAAGCATGGTAGATTTGTTACTCACGAAGAAGAACATTAATCCTTTTGTGGAAGATAATGAAGGTAAAACATCTCTTGATTACGCCAAAGAAGGGAAAAAAGCAGAAATATTACAAGCACTAATTAATAACAAGTACGGGTCAGAACAAGATAGCTTACTTCATTTAGCTGCAATGATAGGTGAAATTAATGCAGTGAGATATTTGATCAGAAAAGGTATTGACGTTAATGTACGAAATGCTTTGCACCATACTCCATTACATCTAGCAGCAGGCATAGGACATGCAGAAGTTGTAAAGATTTTGATAAGAGAAGGAAAAGCTGAAATAGATGTCTTTGATGCACGAAATCAGACACCAATGCACTATGCAGTTAATAATAAAAAGTTGGAGATAGTAAAGTTACTGCTGAAGCTTGGAGCAGATGTGAATAGTGCACGCATGGGACAAAACTCAATGAAATTGTCACCTGTGCATATAGCTGTAAGTAATGCTAATTACGATGAAAGAGACTTATGTCTTGATATCCTCAAATCCTTAATAAAGGAGCCTAATGCTCAAGTAAATTTGCAAGACTACGAAAATAAAACACCACTACATTATGCTGAAAGACTAAAAACAATAGAAGTTTTACTAACGCGAGAAGATATAGACCCTCTGGTAAAAGACGATAGCGGTAAAACACCATTTGATTACGCTAAACCTGAGATAAAGAAGGCTTTGATGAGTAATAAATACGGTTCTGAAAAGAATAGTCTACTCCATTTAGCTGCACAAAGAGGAGAAATTGAGATTGTAGATGCAATTTTAAGAGAAGAAATCGATATTGATATTGTAAATAATAAAGGTTTATCACCGGTTTACCTTGCTGCGGAAAAAGGGCATTTACATGTAGTAAAGTTATTGCTGAAAAAAGGAGCAAATTATACACCTGTTTTACATTTAGCAATTAAATCAAACAATTTAGAGTTACTTAAAGTTTTGTTTACTGAAAAAAATGGGTCTTTGCTCTGCAGAGATACCGTTGTTAATTTTCCAACCCTTCATAATAAATATATAGCACAGAGAGAAATAGCAGATAAAAGGACGAAAAAACATAATAATATTATCTGCATCTATACTACAGTCAGCGCAATAGCAGTAGCAGTATATATAGGGTTGATAACAACAACAATAAGCAGTGCAATCATTTTTGCAACAATAACAGGGGTATTTGCGCTTGTTATAGCAATAATGATAAGTGAGATGAGCAAAAGATATATAGAAAACGAATTTCAGAAAAAGATGTTTATGGAATTGGATGAGTGTAGTTCTATTGTTAATGATGTCGAGATAGAACCAGTTATGAGTAGATGCAGACAATGATATACGCTACATCTTTTTCTGAAGGTTTAAGGCCAGATCCCCAGCTTAAAGTATCAGAGTGGGCGAATGAGTATCGAGTTTTAGCGCCAACTGCAGCATCAGAGCCAGGTAAATGGAGAACAGAAAGAACTCCTTATTTAAAAGAAATAATGGATTCACTATCACCATCTTCACCTGCAGAAAAAGTAGTATTCATGAAAGGAGCGCAGATTGGGGGAACAGAAGCTGGCAACAATTGGATTGGCTATATCATCGATCAAACACCAGGTCCAATGCTGGTAGTACAGCCAACAGTTGAAATGGGAAAACGTTGGTCGAAGGGAAGATTTGCACCGTTAATAGAGAGTACACCATGTTTAAAAAGTAAAGTAAAAGACCCAAGGTCAAGAGATTCAGGGAATACTGTACAAAGTAAGGAGTTTCCAGGTGGAATAGTAGTAATAACTGGAGCGAATAGTAGTGTAGGACTGAGATCTATGCCAGTAAAATATCTCTTTCTTGATGAAATAGATGCCTACCCAGGAGATTCAGGAGGAGAAGGAGATCCAGTACTGCTCAGTATTGCTCGAACTAATACATTTGCAAGGCGAAAGATTTTTTTAGTATCGACACCAACGATTCATGGAATAAGCAGAATTGAGAAAGAATTTGAAGCAACAGATAAGAGATATTTTTTTGTTCCCTGTCCGTATTGTAATTACTATCAAGTTCTAAAATGGTCACAAATAAAATGGGAAGATAAAAATCCAAGTACAGCACACTATATATGTATAGAATGTGGTGAAAAGATAGAAAATCATCAAAAGACAGAGATGCTTGAACGTGGAGAATGGAGAGCTACAAATCAAGTACACAATAGCAAAGTAATAGGATTTCACCTTTCAAGTCTTTATAGCCCAGTTGGGTGGTATAGTTGGCAACAAGCAGTAGAGGATTTTCTGCATGCAAAGGAAAGTGAACAATTACTGAAAGTTTGGATCAACACAACGCTTGGAGAAACCTGGGTAGATAAAGGAGAAGTACCTGATTGGAAGCAATTATTTAACAGGAGAGAATTTTTTCAGATTGGCACAGTACCAAGGAGAGAAGTGGTACTTACTGCAGGAGTAGATGTCCAAAAAGATCGTCTAGAGGTGGAAGTTGTAGCATGGGGAAAAAGTCGTGAAAGTTGGTCAATAGACTACCGAGTATTTGAAGGAGATACAGGAAGTAGAGAAGTATGGAAAAAGCTTTCGGAGCTCCTCAATCATCATTTTATTGGTGAAAATGGGCTTGAATATATGATAAGTATGATGGCGGTTGATGCAGGGTATGCAACGCAGGAAGTTTACAACTGGGTGAGAAGTCATCAAGGGTCTGGAAGAGTAATGGCAGTGAAAGGTGTAAATAAAGCACTAGTGCCGCTGAGCAGCCCAAGTAGAGTAGATATAACAGTTGGAGGGCAAAAGCTGAAAAGAGGAATAAAGCTCTGGCCAGTCGGAGTATCGATATTAAAGTCAGAGCTTTTTCAATTACTTAATATTTTAAAAGAAGGTGAAGAAACACCGCCAGGGTATTGTCATTTTCCCGAGTATGCACCTGAGTATTTTAAGCAGCTAACGGCAGAGCAATTAGTCAGCAAAGTAGTAAAAGGATATACCAAACAAGAGTGGCAAAAGGTAAGAGAAAGAAATGAAGTACTAGATTGCCGAATTTATGCAAGAGCAGCATCGATAGCACTGGGAATAGATAGATGGCCAGAGAGTAAATGGAATAGTTTAAGTGAAAAACCGGAAAGTAAAAAATCAAAGAAAATAGTCAAAAGCAAATGGATCAGCACCGGAACAGACAAAATCTGTTAAACCAGAAAGAAACGTCCTAATGCACATTGCAGTAATTTTTGGATATAATTTTATGAAGAAGTGCTTCTGCAGTTATAATCGAGTTCGCAATGGTGCAATAAATGCCCGTGGATCAGTATGATTTTGGAAGGGACGGTTAAACCATTGATGGAGCTTCTTAGCTACCTCGTTTAGCATCGAACAAAATGAATCTGTCAAACCAGGAAGAAACTCATCAATTTAAGTTTCTAGTAGTTTTAAGTATAGTTGTGAAGGAAGCGCCTCATGCAGTTATAACCGGAATCTTCACTGGTGCCATAAGTGCCCGTCGTTTAGCATGGTTTTGGAGGAACGGTCAAATCATTGATGGAGTCCTTAGACTACCTCGGTTAGGAGATTGTATTATATCAACCGTCCCAAGCTGAAGCGTTTCCCTGCTATAAATTATATGAAGGAGTTACCATGAAAAAAACAAAAAGTAAATTAGAAATAATGAACCCTAACGCAGCAGGAATAGATGTTGGTTCAGCTATACATTATGTGTGTGTGCCAGAAGGAAGTGATGAACAGCATATACAAAAATTTAGCTGTTTTACAGAGGATCTTCATAACATAGCAAAATGGCTAAAAAAGTGTGAAGTTACTACAGTAGCCATGGAGTCAACCGGAGTGTACTGGATTCCTTTGTTTCAAGTACTTGAATCATATGGACTTGAAGTAAAACTTGCAAATGCAAGACATGTAAAAAATGTACCTGGAAGAAAGTCAGATGTCCAGGACTGCCAATGGCTTCAACAACTACACAGTTATGGGTTAATCGAAGGATCATTTAGGCCAGATAATCAAATGTGTGTATTGCGTAGTTATGTGCGGCAACGTAAAAACTTAATTGAAAATGCTGCTACACATATTAATCGTATGCAAAAGGTGTTGGTACAAATGAATATTCATTTACATAAAGTAATAAGCGATATCACTGGCGTCACAGGAATGCAAATTATTAAAGCAATAGTAGAAGGTGAAAAGAATCCCGAGAAGCTAGCTGAATTCAGAAGTGTGAATATGAAGAACGATAAAGCTACTATAGCAAAAGCATTAACAGGCGATTATAGAGAAGAACATTTATTTGTACTGAAACAAGAATATACAGCATATGCTTTTTTTCAAGAGCAAATAACTGAATGTGATAAAAGCATAGAAAATTACTATAAAACATTTGAAACAAAGTCCGATGAGAGTAAAGAGTTAGGTAAGGAAAAAAACAAGTCTAGAAGAGGCAGACCAAACTTCACCTTGCGTGAGAAATTGTATAGGATAACCGGAATAGATTTTACTAAAATTCCTGGATTTGATATACTAACTGTACAAACTATTATTTCAGAAGTTGGCATTAACCATAATAAGTGGCAATCAGAAAAGCACTTTACTTCATGGTTAGGACTTAGCCCTGCTAACAAGATCACAGGAGAAAAAGTATTTGGGACAAAAACTCGTAAAGTCATTAATCGCGCTACAAATGCCCTGCGAATGGCTGCTTATGCTGTGGGAAATAGCAAAAGTGCATTAGGTGCATATTGTAGGAGATTAAAAAGACGGCTAGGAGCAATAAAAGCAATTACTGCCACAGCAAGAAAATTAGCATGTATTTTTTACCAAATGTTGAAATATGGACAAGAGTATGTGGAAAAAGGAATGAGTTATTATGAAACACGCTACAAAGAGAAAATTGTGAAAAATTTGATCAAAAAAGCGCAGGAGTTTGGCTACACACTAGTTCAACAAGAAGAGTTGATTAATGGAGTTTCTTAGGAGAAGATTGTGTAATATAACCGCCCCAAGCTAAAGCACTTCTTCATTATAAGGTATATATAAGGGATTTTATATGGCAAAAGCAAAAAGTAAATTAGAAATAGTGAATCCTAATGCAGCAGGGATTGATATTGGTTCATCTGTACATTATGCATGCGTACCAGAAGGGAGAGATAAACAACGCGTTCAAAAATTTGGGTGCTTTACAGTAGATCTTCATAACCTAGCAAAGTGGTTGAAAAAGTGTGAAGTTAGAACGATAGCCATGGAATCAACAGGAGTATATTGGATTCCTTTGTTTCAAATACTTGAATCATATGGATTCGAAGTTAAACTGGTAAATGCACGACATGTAAAAAATGTACCTGGAAGAAAATCAGACGTTCAAGATTGCCAGTGGTTACAGCAATTACATAGCTATGGGTTACTTCAAGGATCATTTAGGCCTGATAACCAAATTTGTGTACTACGTGGTTATAATAGACAACATGACAACCTGATAAAAAGTGCAGCTGTACACACTCAACGTATGCAAAAAGCATTAATTCAAATGAACATTCAATTACACAAGGTTATTAGTGATATTACAGGTGTAACTGGTATGCGAATCATTAAAGCAATAATTGCGGGTGAAAGAAACTCTAATAGATTGGCTGAATTGAGTGATAGACGAATAAAAAATGACAGATCAACCATAGCAAAAGCACTAACAGGTGACTATAGAGAAGAGCATTTGTTTACATTAAAGCAAGAATACGAAGCATATACTTTTTTTCAAGAGCAAATAAAAGAATGTGATAAAAGTATGGAAAACTATTATAAAACACTTGAAACAAGATCAAATGAAAATAAGCAATGCAGTAAAGTAAAGAGGTCTGCAGGAAACAAACCAAACTTTGCTGCACACGAAGAATTGTATCGAATAACTGGCATGGATTTCACCAAAGTTCCAGGGCTTAATACATCAAATATACAGACCATCCTCTCAGAAGTTGGTCTTAATGCTAATAAATGGCCATCAGAAAAACATTTTACTTCTTGGTTGGGATTATGTCCATTTAATAGGATTACAGGAGAAAGAGTGATTAGAAGTGGAACTCGTAAAGTAATTAACCGTGCTGCAAATGCTTTTCGACTTGCTGGTTATTCTATGTTGCACAGTAAAAGTGCATTAGGTGCGTACTGTAGAAGATTGAAAAATCGATTGGGAGCACCAAAAGCAATAACTGCTACAGCAAGAAAATTAGCATGTATTTTTTATCAAATGCTGAAATGTGGACAAGAATATGTAGAAAAAGGAATGGATTATTATGAAAAGTTATATAAGGAAAGAGTAGTAAAGAATCTGGGTAAAAAAGCCAATGAATTTGGTTATATCCTGATAAAAAAAGATGAGCTGATAGGGGAAGTTTCTTAGAAGCAAGTAATAAATGTATAACGAAGATTATTTAATTCAAGTCGAAGAAGCGATAAAGAAGCTGCAAAACGGAGAGCGAGTAGTATCAATTGCATATGGTGATCATGTGGTAAGATATGCAGAAGTAGATATAAATGATTTACTAAACTTAAGACAACGAATTAAAGCTGAGCTAAAGATTGCTGGAGTGGAGCCAAAGAGGAAAATTATTTTTTCAACGAGTAAAGGAATTTTATAAATGCTACTAAAAACCTTCAAACAATTATTCAACAAGCCAAAAATCAAAAGTTCAGCCTGGGATGCAGCAGGCTCAGGAAGAAGATTTTTTCACTTTCAACCAGAGTTAGGAAGTATAAACAATTTGCTGTCTCAAAGCCTTGAAACTTTACTTAGTAGATCACGTGATATGGTGAGAAAAAATCCTTACGCTGCAAATATAATTGATACGATAGTAAGTAACTCTATTGGAACAGGAATAAAACCACAATCAAAAGCAAGAGATGGAGAATTTCGAAAGAAGGTGCAAGAATTATGGCTAAGATGGACAGATGAAGCAGACAGTAGTGGAGTAAGTGATTTTTATGGATTACAAGCTCTAGTATGCAGAAGTATGATAGAGGGAGGAGAATGTTTTGTACGTTTAAGAACGAGAAAGCTGGAAGATAGATTTTCTGTACCACTACAACTGCAAGTACTTGAGTCTGAACATTTAGACAATAAAACAAATCAAACTTTAGCAAATGGTAATGTAATAAGAAACGGGATTGAGTTTAACAAGCTTGGGCAAAGAGAAGCATATTACTTATTTAGAGAACATCCAGGAGAAGGCTCATTTGGAGAATCAGTAAGAGTACCAGCAAATGATGTTTTACATATTTATAGACCACTAAGACCTGGGCAAATTAGAGGAGAGCCATGGCTTTCGAGTATACTGCTAAAGCTCTATGAACTTGATCAATATGATGATGCAGAATTAGTACGAAAAAAGACTGCAGCAATGTTTGCGGGATTTATTACGAGACTTGATCCAGAAGCAAATATCATGGGAGAAGGTGAAGCAAGTGAGCAAGGAGTAGCACTATCTGGCCTGGAACCTGGAACAATGCAGCTTTTAGACCCAGGAGAGGACATAAAATTTTCAGAGCCATCAGATGTTGGAGGAAGTTATGAAGCGTTTATGAGACAGCAACTGAGGGCAATAGCAATAGGTACAGGAATAACATATGAGCAGCTAACAGGAGATTTAACAAGCGTTAATTATTCATCCATTCGGGCAGGGTTGATAGAGTTTCGCAGAAGGTGCGCAATGTTACAGCATAACGTGATAGTGTTCCAGTTTTGTAGACCTATTTGGAATAGATGGCTAGAATTAGCAGTGTTTTGTGGAGAACTGAGTATAGATGAAAAAGTAGTAAAAGCAGCGAAAGAAGAAGTAAAATGGATACCACAGGGATTTGATTGGGTGGATCCACTGAAAGACCAGCAATCGCAGCAAATGGCAGTAAGGAATGGATTTAAGAGTCGATCGGAAGTAGTATCAGAAATGGGTTACGATGTTGAAGAAATAGATCAAGAAATAGCAGAAGATCAAAAACGTGCAAATAGTCTCAACTTAATATTTGACTCTGATTGTAAAGGATTATGATGCTCTTAGGAAAACCATTAATGCTTGAACCAAGGAGTTTTGAGCTATTGTCATTAAACAATCAAAAACATCCCACGTTTAAAAACATAAAGCACTCCATCAAAAGTAACGTAGAAAGAACTGCAATTATACCAATTCATGGAATTTTAACTAAAAAACCAGGTGCGTTTGATGAAATGCTCGGGATGACATCATATGAGCAAATAGAAGAACAAATTAAACAAGCATTAGCAGATAGTAGCATAGAGACAATTATGCTGGAAATAGATAGCCCCGGAGGAGAGGTAAACGGTATATTTGACCTAGCTGACTTTATTTATGAATCAAGAGCAAAAAAGAGGATAATAGCGATAGCAAATGATGATGCATACTCTGCTGCATATGCTATAGCTTCAAGCGCTGAGAAGGTATTTGTGAGCAGAACTTCTGGTGTTGGCAGTATTGGAGTAATAGCAAGTCATATAGATCAAAGTAGATTTGATGAAAAGCAAGGTATTAAGTACACCACAATCTTTGCTGGTAGTCGAAAGAATGATTTAAACCCACATGAGCCAATGACGTCTGAAAGTCTGGGAAGCTTACAAAAAGAAGTAGACCGACTATATGAAATGTTTTTGCAGCTAATAGCAAGGAACAGAGGTCTTTCAATTGAAAAGATTCGATCAACAGAGGCAGGGCTATATTTTGGGGAGAAAGCAGTAGAAATAGGCCTTGCAGACGGAATGACAATTCTTTCATCTATTAATAAAAACAGGAGTATTACTATGAATGAACAAACTACAAACGACCTAGAAACTGATAATTTAACCAAGTATCGTACTGAAGTTCTTGAATTAATACGTTTATGTAATTTATCGAAGGTGCCAGAAAAGATAGAAGAATTTATTGAGCAAGGCGTAAGTGTTGAGCAAGCCAGGGAAGTTTTAATGGAATTACTTGCAGAGAGAACGAAGAAGACAGAGATACTGAGTGCAATACCACAGAATTCAGGAGAGGAGTTGATGATGCAAGTAGCTAAAGCTAGAGCACAATCAAGTATTTAAGTTTTTTTATAACCGTCGGGTACAACAACTACAAACATGGCGGTAAACTAAAGGGAAAAAAAGGAGAAAAGAAAATATGACATGTATAACTGAACAAAATAATCTAGGTGACTTATTAAAGTATGAGGCATCAAGTCTATATTCAAGAGATCAAATAACAGTAGCTAAAGGTCAAAATCTTAAGCTTGGTGCAGTAGTTGCCAAAAAGACGGAAGATGGTTTTATTAGAGTACTTAATCCCACTGGAACAGACGGCACACAAACGGCAATAGGAGTAATTTCAAGTGATGTAAACGCAAAGGAAAATGCTAAAGGAGTAATTATTGCTCGCGGTGCAATGCTAGCAGATCATGCAGTTGTATGGCCAGCAAATATCACTGAAGAGCAGAAAAATGCAGCAATAAAGCAACTTGAAACACGAGGGATCATTATTCGTAAAGCAGTCTAAAGCTATATTAAACAATAAAAAACACAAAGGGGGAAAAGAAAAAATGCAAAATCCATTTACAAATACAGCATTTAGTATGACGGCACTAACTAATGCGATGAATATATTGCCGATAAATTATGGACGGGTTGAAAATTTAAATTTATTTCCAAGTAGGTCAGTAAGATTTAGACATATTACGATAGAAGAGCAAAATGGAGTATTAAGTTTACTACCAACGCAAGTACCCGGAGCACCAGCAACAGTAGGAAAAAGAGGAAAAAGAAAGGTAAGAACATTTACGATTCCGCACATTCCGCATGATGATGTAGTGTTACCAGAAGAAGTACAGGGAATAAGAGCATTTGGATCAGAAAGTGAACTTAAAGCGCTGGCAGATGTAATAACTGACCATTTGCAGCTAATGAGAAATAAACATGCAATAACGTTGGAGCATTTGCGTATGGGAGCGCTGAAAGGAATAATTCTGGACGCAGATGGCAGTGAATTGTTAAATCTGTACAACGAATTTGAAATAACACCAAAAGTAGTAAATTTTGCACTGGGAGCAGCGATAACTGATGTAAAACGTAAGTGTCTGGAAGTATTGAGGCACATAGAAGATAATCTAAGTGGTGAATATATGACAGGAATTCATGCTTTAGTAAGCCCTGAGTTTTTTGATGCACTTACTTCTCATGCTAAAGTGAAAGAAGCATATGAGAGATGGCAAGAAGGAGCAGCGCTAAGAAATGATATGAGGTCAGGATTTACGTTCTGTGGAATAACGTTTGAGGAATATAGAGGACAAGCAACTGATCCTGAAGGAACCGTGAGAAGATTTATAGAAAGGGATACGGGGCACTGTTTTCCAGTAGGAACAGCAAGCACATTTACAACATATTTTGCACCAGCAGATTTTAATGAAACAGTGAATACTCTTGGACAGCCACTCTATGCAAAACAAGAGCCAAGAAGATTTGATAGAGGAACTGATTTACATACGCAGTCAAACCCTCTACCAATGTGCCACCGCCCGGCCGTTTTGGTCAAGATCGTTGCAGCATAACAATACTGGTAGAGTAACTACAAGGTGGTGAGGCACAGAACGACTCTACCGGTATGCGCTTTCTTAGCATGTAAAGGTTAGTATATCAAAAAGAAATATGCAAGAGAATATTAAGCGATTATTAGAAGATTGTTTTGCCCATTTAGGAGAAGTGGCTTTATATAAATCAAAGGATAAGTCATATATGGTACAGGTGTTAAAGCAAGAGCCAGATAAATTATACGAGATTGGTGAAGGGCAATTTGTAGGAGAAACTTTAGTGTTGGAAATAAGTGCGTTTGATCTACTGCAGCCAATTGTAGGAGATATTTTTGTTATAGGTGACCGTAAATATAAAGTATATTCTCCACCGCTGCAAGATAATTCAGGAATGGTATGGAAAATTCGAGCGTCAGGAGTATAAATGCGTATTAACACCGGTAGTATTATACAAAGTATAGATGCTGAAAGGAAAAAAGTGGAAAAAGTGACGGTGAGTGCATTAAACAAAACAGCAATATGGCTAAAATCAAAAGCAGCTAAGGAAATTAGTGAGGAAAAGAGAATAAAATTAAGTTTGATAAGAAAGAGATTAAGAATTTTTAAAGCAAAAACAAGCAGATTAGAAGTGTTAATTAGAGCAAATCTCTACGACATTAGAGCATCGACAATTGGCAAAATACAAAAAACAAGAAGAGGATCGAAAGTAGGAAAGCATGAGTTTATAGGAGGATTTGCAGCAGTTATGCCAAAAGGAAATAGCGGTATGTTTAAACGTGAAGGAAGGGCAGCATTGCCAATAAAGGAAGTTAAGTTGCCACTCGAACCTGAGGCTTCAAGGATAATAGGGAATCTTGTTAATTATGAAGTTGAAAAGGTATTTGAAAAATATTTTATACATTACATGAGTTAAATTATATGCATGACAAAGTTCTGGAAAGATTTACATAAAGCAATTTGCAGCACACTGAAGGAAGAAATACTGGCTATACAGACATGTGAAATTTATCCAGCAATAAGGAAAGAATTAGTAGCGCCAGCGGTGTTTGTAGAACTAACAAGTTTAGAACCAGGTAAAGATGCAGGTACTGATGAATTAGCATTGAAAGCCAGGTTTGAGGCGAGGATTGTAGTTGATGGAACAGTAGAGGATTCCTCCTATGATTGTTGTCAATAAGAAATTTCATATTTTGTAAAATCTTTAAAACCCGGTTGTCTTTAAGTGTGTAGAAAATGTCTGTCAGAAATCGGTAGCTCTCAATTGCATAAAAGTCAATAATGATTTTTTGTATTACTTAAAACATTTTCTGATGTAAAATTCAGCTCTAATGCAATTTTTTATTTATTACTGTACCATCTTATTCGATCAAAAGTTGTTTCATTGACAACAAAAATACTAATACTAAGTTTTTAATTAATATTTTTTAAATTAATGTAGCTAATGAATATGTGCGTCTACATACACTTAAAGCACATATTCATTTGGCTTATAAAAACTAAGGTATCATATTTTCCCTTACAATTATTGTTCAATAAAAAATTCAAATTTTGTAAAATCTTCAAAAATCCACTTCCTTTTCAGTGTATAGAAAATGGTTGTTAGAAATTTTCTAGCAGTTGCAATAATAGCCTTAGCAGAACCACGCTTCTTTTTCACATGCTCGTAAAAACTTTTCAGGTAAGGACTATATCGTATAGCGACCCAGGTACACTGTACTAAAGAAGTTCGTGCCATTTTTGGCCCATATTTGGTGATTCTTCCAATAGTACATTGCTGATTAGATTGAGAAACTGATGGTACAACTCCGAAATAAGCAGTGAGCTTTTCAGGATTGCTAAAATCATTAATATCGCCAATTGTCGTGATAAAAACTGCTGCAGAAATTGCACCAATACCTTTAATACTGATAATATTATTAAACCCAGGAAGTTGTTTAGCAAAAGCGGTAATTTCTTCTTTAAGCTTCTTGAGGTTTTCTCGAATAGCTTCCAGTTGATAGCTAATTACTTCAATCTCTATCTTTTCTATATAATCCCAATTGTGTTTTTGAATAGAGCGTTCAAATCCAGCTTTAGTTGTCAGCGTTTCCTTCTTAATTTTTATCCCATGATAATTAAAAAGACCGTGCATTTTATTGATTAGAGATACTTGTGATTTCACTAACTGCTCTCTTGTTCGAAGAAGAGAAGCTAACTGCTGGCATTGTTTGCTTTTACATCTCGCTTCAGGCAACATATCCTTGCTTAGAAAGAAAGCAATAGCTCTTGCATCATGCCTGTCTGTCTTCTTTACAGAGCGGCGAATAACTTCAAATTGCCAGGGTGCAATTATCACTGCGCGCTTGACGTAAGATGACACTGCATCATAAAAGAAACAGCTATTACCTGTAGCTTCGAAAGCTATTTCATCTTCTGATTTAAGACCTTCAACGAAATTGTCCAAGTCCTGTAAGTGAAATGTGCGAATATATTCTTGCTTTCCTGTTTCTAAGTAGCAAACAGTAAAGCTATTAGTGTGTAAATCAACACCTATGTAACGCATAAATTTTCCCTCTTATTGAATACTACAAAATATCAGAGTAGAATATTACCGGTTGGTCCAACCTCCTATACGCGGTCACCAAATTTTATGGGCTGCACGATGGTTTTCGGTGGCAGGGGCGGTTAATCTCGGTAACGAGGTCTAATCCCATTATTGCATATAAAAGCAAAATAGGGCCTCATGAATCCTTTCAACCTGCCACCTATCCACTCTGAGAAGTTATTATCTTCTCATGCTTCCAGCCAAGCAATAACAATTCATATCATCTCGGTAGTTGTTAGAACATTAGCTGCTGAGGTTGCGAGAGTAGTAAATAAAAATACTTGGAATGTGGAAAATGTTTCACCAGGAGAATTTATCTCTGCGGAAATTGACGGATTTATGCCAGAGCTCGATGCATATTTAGTGTGGATGGTTGATTGGAGTCATCAGCTTCATTTAGGTAAATCAGTATGGGAAGAGGGGAAAATTAAACCACATACAATAAACGTAGGAAATATAAATGTTGGATCATAGTTTTGCGATTTCAGAGCTGAATAGGAAGCTAGCAAACGTTATTCGTATAGGAATTGTAAAAGAAATAGATTATGAAAAAGCAAAAGTAAGAGTGAAAATAGGAGAATTTTTAACAGATTATTTACCGTGGATAACAAGTAAAGCAGGAAAAGATAGAGATTGGTCTCCGCCAGATATTGATGAACAGGTTATGATATTTTCTCCTCTTGGTGAACTATCATTAGGAGTGGTATTAGGAGGAATATATCAGGAAAAATACCCTGCACCAGAGAATAAAAAAGAAATAAATAGTGTGAAGTTTCAAGATGGAACAAGATTGTTATATGATAAGGAAAAACATCATTTAGAGATTGAAGTAGTAGATAAAATAACACTGAAAGCTGGGGAATCGAGCATAGAAATGACAAAAAGTGGAATAAAACTGAAAGCAGAAAGGATCGACTTAAATTGAACAAAGGAATAGTGAGGTTAGGAGACTACTGTGGAGAAGCTATACCACATTTCTGCATTAGCGGAAGTAATAATGTTTTTGTAAACGGTAAGTCAATGTGTAGACAAGGAGACAGTTTTAGTGAAGGAAGAGCATTAACTGAAGGATCAAAAACAGTGTTTGCAAATGGTCTTGGTGTAGGAAGAGTAGGAGATATAGTTTCATGTGGGTTTAAAGTAATAAAAGGCAGTGAAAGCGTCTTTGCAAAATAGAAATGAAGGGTATGGATGCTAAAACAGGAAAAACGTTAGAAGGAATAGAGCACTTAAAGCAGTCGATAATTGATATACTGACCACTCCTATTAACAGTAGAATAATGAGGAGAGATTATGGCTCAAGATTATTTGAATTAGTGGATAAACCAATCAGTAGAGATTTTACTTTGAAGATCTATGCAGCAACAGCAGAAGCACTGGGGAAATTTGAGAAGAGATTTAAGTTAGAAAAAGTAAAGATTGCTGAAGCTAAAGAAGGAAAAATGACTCTTGTACTTGAAGGTATGTATCTTTCAGAAGGCAAGTTCATAAATATTAGTGGAGTAGTTGTTTAGAAATGCAAACATCTAATATTATTGAAAAACTAAGCTATGAGGAAATATTTTCGAGAATGAAAGAAGAGTTAGTAAATCGAGACACAAGTTTTACAGCATTAGTTGAAAGTGATCCAGCGATAAAGATTCTGGAGGTGGCAGCATGGAGAGAGTTGTTACTCAGAGAAAGAATAAATGAAGCTGTAAAAAGTAATTTACTAAAATTTGCAACGGGAGAAGATCTTGGTAATTTAGCTGAATTTTATGGAGTAGAGAGAGAAAAAGAAGAAGAGGACGAACGATTTAGAAAAAGAATAAAAGCAAAAATAAAAGGCTGGAGTACAGGAGGAAGTAAAGAGTATTATCGTTATCAGGCACTGTCAGCAGATAGTAGAGTAAAAGATGCATTAGTAGAATCACCTATACCAGGGAAAGTACAAATTTCAATCTTATCAACACAATTATCCACAACTGGCATAGTGTCAGAAGAACTACTAGAAATTGTAAAAAAGCAGGTTACTAGAGATGATATAAGGGTTTTAACAGATACGATAACAGTAATTGGTTGCAATATTACGGAAATAGATATTCACAGCAGAATGAGCATGAGTCCTGTAATATCAGAGGAAGAAATCAAGAAGCAGTTTATTAAGAAGTTTGAATTAGCAAAAAGATTAGGGTGGAGTGTAACAAGATCATGGATAATAGCGAATCTATTTGTAGATGGTGTAGAAAATGTGGAATTGATCGAGCCAAGAGAGGATGTTGTGGTTCTGGGAAATGAATCTGCAAATTTGAAAAATTTAAAGATTGAGTTGAATTAATGTTATTGCCACCAAATGCAACAAAACAGGAAAAAGCGCTAGTAGATGCGATAGATTATAAGGTTGATCCAAGCTGTATTAGAGGATTTAAATTTAGATTGGAAGAAGAAACATTGCCGTGGATAATAGAAGAATATGGTTTAGAAGAAATACTACGCTGGGTAAAAGATAGAAGAAAAGCAGTAGTAGAAGGAGTAAAATTTCAAAGACTGCGAGGAACACCTAAATCACTTAAAATAGCACTCAAGTGGGCAAATATAGAAGACATTACAATCATCGAAGAACCACCCGGTAAACACTTTTTTGAGTTGCAAGTAGGGATAAAAGAGGTACCAAATGACTTCTTCGTAGATGCAGTAGTAGAGCTGGCAAAACTATCACTGCCTGTAAGATCGAGGTTGATGAGGATTTTTAACGATTATTATAATGCGCAGAGATTTATATTGGATGAGAGTTTATTTGGAGATCTTCTTTCTGATTATTCAGGAGTAAAAATAGAAAAAGATGGACCAGTGTTATCATTTGGAAGAGTAAATTTTTTCAGGTCTAGTGGTCCAGTTATTAGGATTATAGAAAACTATCTACGCGATCATTATGAACGAGCTTTAAGCAATGATATATATCGCCTAGATGTAGCAATCCTTGGAGAAACAGAGCCTCACACAAAGAATTATAACGGTATTTATGAAAGAAATCATTTGTGGTACAACTTAAAAGCACTATATCCATTACCACAGAGTTTATTACCATCGATTAAATTTGCAAAAGCGCAGATAGTATTATCAGATCAACTATGTTTTTTAAAATTTTTTGAATTTAGTTTCATTACAACTTTTGTTTGTAATTTTGTTTTTTATTCGAGTAAAAAGTGCATTTTTGACAATAAAAACCCTAACTTAATCATAGAAAAATTTTGTATCAAACAACAGTTACTGCTTAGATCTTATGGTTAACGAATATGTGTATAAATACTTTAAATGTGTGTAGACGTATTTATCCACATATTCGTTAACCTATTTTCTATGCAGATTTTTTTAATTCACATTGACTGCTTCTTTAAGCCTCGCATTGGCAATTACTATGATTTTACGCATTAGAGCTGTCATAGCCACCATCTTCTTTTTACCTTTACCAACAAGCCTTGAATAGAAGGCACCAAGCGCAGACTTAGACCTTGAAGCAGACATCGCAGCTGTAAAAAGCTTTTCACGAACGTTGCTTCTGCCACCACTTATTCTGCGATAACCAATAGTTTTACCACTTTCTTTCGGATGAGGTGCAACTCCAGCAAGACTTGCAATTTCTCCCCTACTTACATAACCAAGTTCTGGCATTAGACACAGAAAATCTTGAGATAATTTTGCACCTATTCCTGGAACTGTTTTAAGGATTTTTTGGCGCTTTTGTAACTCTGGATTCTCATCAATAATTTTTTGTATGGTATTGTTGAGCTCATCTATCTGGCTATTAAAGAATTCAATAGTTTTCTGACAGCTTTCTTTTATATGGTCGTTTTCAGGTGCTGCAAGCCTAGATTTCTCTTGAGCTCTCATTTTTGTAATGTCATCACGACGTTGACAAAGTGCAACTAAGGTTGTTTGTTCTTTTGACATAGGTGCAAATAGAGATAGAGTACTATAGCGTTCAAACCCATACTGAGCAAGGGCTCTTGCATCTGATTGATCAGACTTTGCTAAAGTTCCATGAGATAGAACAAAGCTTTTTACTTTGCGAGTATTAGCTCGATGTACAGCAATATCTTTATCAACAAGAAAATGTGCTAAGCCAAGCTCATATTTTCCAGTGTTTTCCAGAGTTACTAAAGAATTAGGTAAGATATTTGAAAAATCTTGAAACAATTGTTGCCAGCCAGCAGTATCATTGTCGAATTCGACAGCGTTCTTCTGTTTGTGAACTGCAACAACATTTTTAAATTTTCCGATATCAATGCCAATAAAATTTTGATAAGATGTAATCATAATAACCTCGATTAGTTTTAATTAATTTAAGATTGTAAACGGGTGCATACATATGTCCCATGCAACTATTCAAACGTATCGAGAGATGGGCTAGTGTACCTTGATCCGAACGGTTATAATACCAACAGTTGGTCGGTCGCACACGCCCGTGATAACTCTATTCCTATAGTGAGTAGGGTTATCTTCCCTCTTATCTCCTTTATATCATATTTTTAACTTACAACAGTTGGGATTTAGGAGACATAAATACGTGCTTTCCAGTTAGTAGCGTAGAAGAAAGAGGAAATAAATTTGTATTGGGAAGCGATAAACTTTCAGGGCAATATTGGAATTTAAAACACAAGCCAATTTTAGAAAGATTTAGCGTTACTCACAACTATAAAGTAGAAAATTATACAGATCAGAAGGTCAGAAAATATGTTTTAGCAGAACACAACGTTTACTATAAAAACGATTTAGATTCAGAGCAAAAAGACTCAATACACGAATTAGAAAAGCACATTTTAGTATTTTACCCGGGAGTACTGAAGTGGCACGAACATCGACATTTGCACAGAAGTTGGAAAGATAGTCGAATAATATCTCTAATAAGTTAAGCACTTATATTTAGATCCTCATATATTATATTAATAATAGGTAAAAGTGTATGAAATAAAAAGAAAAGGACTTGCTTTCTCATGCTAAAAAGGACATGACTTGAATAGCAGCAGGTAAATATAAGAAATTTGTCTGGCGCTAGAAAAGCTAATTTTGTGAGGTATGAAATGAGTTTTAGCAAGAGTAAGTTTTTTAAAGAAGTATCAAGTAACGGGTTTAAAAACATTAATAAAAGAAATGAAGAAGGAGAGACGATCTTGCATCAAGCAGTAGAAATCTCCGATTACACAACAGTGAGGTTATTAATAAAAAAAGGGGCAGAGGTAAATGCAAGAGATAAAAATGGTTATACACCACTACACTGTGCAGTATTTGCAAAAAGCTTAGAAAATGTAAAAGTGCTGCTAAGGGAAGGAGCAGAAGTAAATGCCACTCAATATGTCAGTGGATGTACGCCATTGCACTCTGCATGCAAAATAGGAGGAGCAGGAGTTGAAATAATAAAAGAGCTAGTAAAAGCGGGAGCTGAAGTTAATCAACTGAATAAATATGGTGCAACACCAATGTATTACATCTGGGAAAGTGAAAAGTATTCTCTGTGTGATAGCAAAGAAAGTGAAAAGGCAAGCAAATTTTTGAGAGAAAAAGGAGGAGTAATAAAAAATAGAGAACTGACATGCTATGGAATAGAGAGGCTAGTGGGAGAAATAGCAGACATGTTGAATGGGAGTTATTTGCCGGAGTTAAAAATAATAGAGATAGAAGAAATAAGGAAGAGAGACAAATCACTGATAAAGGAAGAATGTAAAAATTTAGCAAGCAAAATAATGAGCCAAGTGAACGAAATGATAGATGAGGTAGCGAAAAGGAAGGTTTAAAAGAGGGATTTAAATTTAAAGAAAAGGTGAGGTGGATTATGTTAAAGCTTGGCAAATTTAATAAGTCAGCAAAAGAATTATTAGAGAACTCATATGAAAATATTTATGAAAGAGACGAGAAGGAAAGAACAGCTCTGCATTATGCAGTAGACGCAAAAACAGTGAAGTTATTAGTTGAAAAAGGAGTGAATGTGAATGCAGCAGATGTGAAAGGATACACAGCACTGCACCTAGCGGTAACGGAGAAACGTCTAGAAATCGTGAGGGAATTGATAAAATCAGGAGCAGACGTAAATGCTGAGGAATATGGAAATAAATGCATACCTCTACACCTTGCGTGCATGGTAGGTGAAAAAGAAATAGTGGAGGAGCTGATAAAAGCTGGAGGAGAAATAGAGCAAGCGGATAAATTTGGAATGATAGCGATGGATTATGCGAAAAATAGCAAAGAAATAGCCGAGGTATTAAAGAAAGAAACAGAGAAAATGGAAAGTTTGTTAAAAAAATAAGAGTCGTATCAGAAAGCGCAACAGCAGTTGGTAAAGGAAGGGCTAGACCAAATTTGAAGGCTGTAGCTGATAAAAGTTGGTCTTTTTCATAAGAGTAAATGGATTGATGGAAAAAAGGAGTGGTAAGGCTCCTTGCACTACAAAAACATTTGCAGGAGAAACTATGAGAAAAAGAACATTAACTTGCCGATACGAGCCAGATGAATTAGCGGAACAACATCTAGCAGACGCCTATGAGCTGTTACTAAGGTATGCGGTAAAAAGAAACAATGAAAAGGAGATAAAGAAAAATGATAACAGTGGCCTTATATGCAAGAGTTTCATCGAAGAGTCAAGCGCAGAACAATACAATAGAGAGTCAAATTGCCGAGCTCAAGCATAGAATTGCTGCAGATAAGCATGAGTTACTGAATGAGTATGAATTTAAGGATGATGGGCTTAGTGGGTGGAGTTTAGAACGTGAAGGTTTAGATGCATTACGTGATAAAGTAGGAGAAGATCAAATTGATAAAATTTATATTCATTCACCTGACCGACTATCAAGAAAATCTGCACATCAAATGATACTACTTGATGAATTTGAAAAAGCAGGAGTAGAAGTAATATTCTTAAATCATAAGACTGAAAATAATCCAGAGTCTAAATTGTTATTGGGAATGCAAGGATTAGTGGCAGAATATGAGTGTACAAAGATTATGGAACGTAGTCGTAGGGGAAAACTCCATAGAGCAAAAAAAGGCTGTGTAAGTGTAATTGGCATTGCACCTTTTGGTTATAATCGTATAAAGCATGTAGATAGAGAAAAGACAAAGTTTGAAATAAATGAAGAGGAAGCAAAAATAGTAAAGCAGATATTCATGTGGGTAGG
>CAUYVT010000088.1:0-181123 GCA_963576565.1 Aspidapion aeneum
TGCTCACCTTCTAGTGGTCAGTCAACAAACTTCTTGTAGCACGTGATATTGCGGACTCCGCTTTTGCACATCTTGAAGAGTATAATAGTTATAAAGTAAACTAGAAGTGGAAAAATGCCACATCACAGTTGTTCTTAAAAACGGTTAGTAAAATGCTCACAAGGCGTTAACTAATTTTGTTTTAGAATAAATTTTATCAGATTATTTATAAGGCAAATAATAAATCATACCATCAAACAACTACTTTTAAGAAATATAACTTTAATTTGCTAAATATTAATTTATACTTCTCTTTTCAGTGAGAATACGGAGCGTTTAAAAAAAAAATAATTTAAAAAGGTTTTACAGAAATATTTTTTTTACACAAACGTAAAAAAATTAAACATTCCACACGCGCACTGTCACAAAGTTCTATGTAATTCTTTAACCCCTTAGCCACATAAAATTCTACTTTATTTTCAGGACTGCTAATGGAAATATCCGTATTCGGCTAGGAGAATGGGATGTACGAGACCAAAATGAAAAATTGGCTTTCGAGGAGTACACCGTAAGTATACTATAGTTAGTATACAGAGTGTTTTATAATTTGATAAGTAAGCTTTAAGAAGTACAAGGCGGTTAGAATAACTACATTTTTGTTTTTTAACTTAAAAATTTTGAAAAATTAAAAATATGCAAAATTTTTTAAAAACAAACCCTATTAAAAGTTTATTTTTTATTTTGCTTTTTCTCACAATACTCAACGGCAAAACTTTTTAAAAACTATTTCATTGCCCCGAAGTACTAGAACGCTTTTGAAAGTGTTGCAAGATAAGCCTGCATACCGCGGGTCTCTTCGCATAACAAGGAAACTCTGAAGTTTACTATTGGATAAAGGTCTTTTGTTCGCACGAAGCGGTAGATCACATCCTACACTGCCCTGATTCGGCAGCCATATGCTCTATTTCATAGTCGTGAGATATGAAAATATTTGTGAAATAATCGCGCGGTGTCCAAAAACAGTAAATTTTGACCCATTAATCGCGATTGCAGCGCAGAAACTGCTCTTTTGTCCTGAACTAGTAGAACGATTCTTGAACGTTTCACAAGAAAACATGTGACATGTGACCATTCAGAGCTTGCTACTGGCCAAAGCTTTTTTGTTTTTTTTATTTGTCTCCAAACCGAGGTTACCATTACTGGTAGGAGTTTAACCCAGTAATAAGAGCACAAAAAGGCGTAAAAGCGGGTTTTACTTGTGTTGTTCAGCTTGCGGATTATTTGAAAAATTTAAGTTTTCTATCTTAAGAGAGGTCGCGATTCGCTGTCATCTTGGATTTAATGTGCAACACAACAACAATGGCTTTTTCAAAGATCTCTCGAATTGAAAACTAGGAAAAACAACACACATACCTTCGCAAAAATCACATTTACACCACCTTCTGCAAGCTAAAATAATCTGATAACTCTAAACTATAAGTACGGATGTGGTGGTGCAAAACATCAGTACTATTTCATTTCCATTGCCCATTGGCAGCGGCGTAGTGAGGGCAGAGCGACCGGGGCACCTGCCCCGGGCGCCAAAGTCAGGGGGCGCCGAAAGGCGCCTCTTACATTGATTTTAAAACATTTTATATGGGGTGGGGGGGCGCCAAACTTTAACCTTGCCCCGGGCGCATGAAACCCTCACTACGCCGCTGGCATTGGAAACGATCGCATTAAGCAGCGCAGAATAAGGCTCGAACTTCCCAGTAGTCTACGAGCTACATTCACCTTTTCAGAAGTTACGCAGAAACATTTTGCTGCTATTTTTTTACTGTATCTTTGCGATATCCCTCTTTGCGATATCCCTTTCAATTTGTTGCAAAACTAATTCTTCATTATTCTTCTTTCTTCCTGGGTAACATAATCTTTATTTCAACTTCATCTTTATTATATAGGCTCGTACAAGAAAGTACTACTAGAAATTCCCAATAGGGCCAAAACGCGCTGGGTCTATATTCTCGTAATCACACGATTTAATCATGCACATCACATGCTTTGGCCAATAGCAAATTTTGAATCATCTATGAGTGGTCGCATGTTGTACAAAATGCCTTATCTCGACCAACAGCATAGTGACGACTTGGATACTATTTAAAGCCTGCTATAGGCCACAGCATGTGAGGCGAATGATTACATCGTTTGATTACGACAATGAAGCATCTGCTGGTTTATGAGCTACCTTTGCCTTTCGAGAAATTACCCACTAAAAATTTCCAGACTCTAGGAAAAACTATCTGACGGGTGGGTTTTTTTGCTAATCCATCTATTTTTAGGTAGAAAGAAAAGAAGTTCATCCGTCATATTCACCTTCTGACTTTAAAAATGATGTAGCCCTGGTTAAACTTGACAGGAAGGTCCGATTCAAGCAGCATATTATTCCAGTGTGCCTACCTCCCCAAAGCGTAAGTAGTCTGCACTATACCGAGATATTTTTATAAGCCCTCCAGGCGATACCTTTTTTAATTATTTCTCAAAAAAAAAAATATATACAGGGTGTTATTAAAGTATGTAGCCAAACTTCAGAGGGCGATTCCTGGAGTCATTTTAGGAAGAAAAGTTTAAATAAGCATAGGTCCGAAAATGCATATCCAGCAAGATACAGGATGTTAAACTTTGAAAAAAAAATTGTTTTTTGTAAATATCTTCAACATCGTTCGCTTGACTTCATTAAAAATTGGCAGAGATATTTCTAGTATAAAGGGCCTACTTTGGCTCTAAAGAAGTTGCAATTAGCAAGTCCAGTGGCGTACCAGGGATGACCTTAGCAAATACTTTGTTAAAAAAAAGTGTACGCCAATGACTTTTTTGAAATTTTTGTATTTTTTTTGTATTGTCCAATTCAAAGTACATCTTTTAGGTCTCCTGTATTTTTTACACTGCTTGCTCTGTTTTCGAGATAAAAAATAAAAAGCATTTTATTACAAAACAAATTTCACGGTGGTATAACACTCTTTTAAAAGTGATTTCTCTAAAATTTTTATTTAGAATTTGAGGAAGCATTTACAATTCATAATCAAACAGGTTATACTACAGAAGTTGCTGAAAGTGTCCTCCATTAACTTCAATACAAGAATGAAGTCTTCTTACCCTTGATTGTCGAACACGCTGAAATATTCCCGGTGTTTGCCTTATTTGATCACAAGAATTAACTATCCTTTGTCTTGTGGAGTTTGGTAAACCAAAGTCAGACATACCACGTTTACACACGTGTCCGAAAAGTTTTTTCCCAACCATTGCCTATGCTATGCTTGATCTTTATTTTATTAGGGGTCGCCTATTAATTACGTAACAGGATTTGGAGGGCTTCCTAAAAGTTTGGCAAAGTGTAACAAGGGGTAGGGAGGGCTTCTCGACTTTGTTAGGTAAGAACTTTCGCCTACAATAAAATAAATAAAGCTATACAACTAGTAGGTACCTAGTGTTACTAGAAGATGGTGTTTTGTTAGTACGAAACATATTTATATCCGTTCTTTGTAGCAAAATGCCTATGATTGTTAAAAGGACAACATAATATTTCTTGAGAAGTTCGTTTTTTTTCGTTAATTCTAAAACAACGCAAAATCCTGGCATTAGCTTGATCATTGAAAACAGCGAGCAATGAATATTTATATTAACACCACAAAGGGTAAGGGTAAAAGTAAAAACAGCACGTAATATAACGATTGTTTCACCAAAAAATTACAATCGCTCGACAAGGTTAAATATACAACATCTTCGTATTGTGAAAAAGCTTAAAGACCACTGAGATTTAGATTTAGATCTCAAAGTTGCTCACTGCCCGTTACCGGGAAAACGGACGACGCGACAATTCTTTTTCTTTTACGACAAATTTACGACAAATTCACGACAATTAATGCATTTATTAGTTTTGGAAAATTTTAATTTTTTCTGGGGTGGTAGTGCTAAGTTGAGACTCAACTTAGCTTTACATACCCTTTTCAGGAAAACGGGTGGCGCGACAAATTTTTTTCTTTTACGACAAATTTACGACAAATTTACGACAATTATTCCATAGATTAGTTTTAAAAATTTTAATTTTTTCTGGGGTGGTAATGCTAAGTTGAGACTCAACTTAGCATTACATACCGTTTTCAGGAAAACGGGTGTCGCGACAAATTTTTTTCTTTCACGACAAATTTACGACAAATTCACGACAATTAATGCCTATATTGCAAATATCCAATTCTTAAGTGGTAATGCTAAGTTTATAGAGGTACATTCCTGCTCTTACTGCCAAAGGGACATTTTCTAAAAGCTCTGGTAGCTCAAATTCCAAAAAAAAACGGTAGTGGTCACCATTTAATCGCATTGGCAAAAAATGGGGCCCGATAAGGTTGTCATTTACAATACCAACCCACACATTTACTGAGAACTGTTGTTGAAAATTATCTTTAATTACTGCATGAGGGTTTTTGTCACACCAGACATGATTGTTATGAAAGTTCATAATCGCGTTTCTTGAAAAACAGGCTTCATCCGTAAATAATATTTGACTTAAAAACCTGGGAGATGCCTCTTGTTGTTGGAGAAACCAAGTGCAATAGTTTAAACGCTGGGGGAAATCAGTAGCAGAGCTTGAACACGCTGTAGATGGTAAGGGTACTGTTAGATTGTATTTTTCCCCATTTGTCAACATAGGTCATATACACGGTGGCTCCATATGCGAGCTGAGAATTATCGCAAAAACCATGCAATTGGATAGTAGAAGACAACGTAGAATCTAGAACGCATCTAGGTATTTTTATTATGTCTTATTAATATCGTCGTGTGCCCTAAAGACTCATATTCTTGCAAAAAATTATCGTATTCTTGCTTTAAACATTTATTTTTATTTAAGCGTTTTTCTGTAGATAGTAGGCATTTTTTTGAGCAATTTTATGACTCGTATATCGTCCTGAGTCGTGTGTGTTCGAAAATGCAGTTCACACTCAAGTTCTTCCGTAGTGTAACGAAAATTATCATGTGGATAAAAGAAAGTACATATTTCTTTTTGTAGCGTTTTTTCTTATCTTGGTTTTTTTTCTCGCAGCCGCGTATTCCGAATCAGGTGGTCACTTTGTTAAAAATATATTGACAACTGGTAGTGTACACGAATGGTGCATTTTAATTTTCCAAAAAAGAGTGTTTTTTGTGAAGGATTTATACCGGTGTTACATTTTAGGTATGTACCCTTTAGATTTAATTATATTTAGGGTTTTCTCTGTCACCTATTTTGCTATTTTCGTTTTTGTTATGATAGGGCATTACTTCTTCTAAAACCGGTCGTTTTGTTACATTTTAGTTGTCAAAAATACAAAAATCTGAAAGCTACCCTGGCCTGTTTTTGACGATTTTACCCACCCCGTTACATCTGGCGCCCAACGTGGGGCAGAAACAGAGCTACAACATGGTACTAAACAGATCACCTGTTAGAACAAGGTCAATGACACGCGAGGCCGAGCGTGCCATTCAACAACCCTCGTTTGACAACCGTCAGCAACCACCTCAACGAGTACTCACGCCATTGACATCGGCTGCGTTTGGAATCCCCAATCGGCCTCCAACCCCCTACGTATCCTGGCCGCAGTCGTCAGGGACACCATTATCCACTAGGGATCAAGGTAGGATAAATCCAAACCTATATTATCCTAGGGCACCCCTTAGGGGGCAGTATCAATCACAAACGGTGCCCATATTCCATCAACAACGCCACAGAATGCGGACATTGCATCTAGAACCCAGCAGCGGTTTTTCTAACCCTACGGGTGCTCCGGTCGCAGCTACTGGCCCTTCGGAAATTCTCAGGGCTCCACACGTATTATTTAACCCCTCTGTGCAGCCAGTTGGGGTAAATCCGTTGCATAACGTCTCAGTACCAGCTTTTCAGCCTCAGAACTACGACGAGCCACCGTACGCGCCCTTTATGCCGCAGCCGCAGACTTTAGGTTTTCAACCGCCGGCGCCGGCGGCGCCGTCAATTACACCAGCGCCGGAGGTCCCACAAATATCTAGCGATATAAATAATTGTAATATTAATAATAATATTTGTCAAAACCTTCAAAACTTAAGTGTCAGTAACAGTTGTCAAAACGGTCATAGTTCGGGCGACAATAGCCATGCTAATATCCATTTAAGATGCTCAAATATCTCAAACTCTTTGCCTTTTACAAATATACCTAATTTTACTTTTAATGGCGGGATTCACCCCGTAGAATTCCTAGAGCTAATTAACATTTTTCTTCAAACGAATCGATCTTCTTATGAAAATATTCGTTTTCTTTTACTAGAGAAATTTTTGGATAGGGCAGAAGCCTGGGGGCAAGCATTTGTTACCACATTTTCAAACTTTGGTCGCTTTAAATCAAGTTTTCTAGAATTTTTTTGGAATGAGGACGTACAGCAAGACACCTTAGATGAGATTAAAGAGAGTGTTTATCGTGAGGGGTCGTATGTTAACCATTTTTTAAAGTACGTAGGGCTGGCCAAGTATTTTAACCCTCCTCTAAGCGAAAAATACTTAATAAAAATTATTTCTTGTCATTTTCCCGGTGAAGTTTCCTCCCCATTAATAGGGTTATCCTCAGTCGCAGAAGCCATAAGCAGACTCCAACACGCGGACTACATAAGGAGTCGTCGCCGCAACATATCTACCAGAGGACCTCCTCAAATGCGAAATTTTCGAGATAATCGTCCTCCCAATAAATTTGGTACTAATTATAAGACCGTATCCGCAGTTGGCTTTCCCGAAGAGGCGAATACGGAAGAAGCGGAAAACGATCTGCCTCACACTCACTAAGTCCGTTGAGAGGTGAGGCAAAATGCGACTTAAGAGCGGCAATAATAATTAACAACCCCTCGGACGACCTTTTAAATGAGTGTGACTCGGAGTTACATGTTACAGAACCTCGGTTGCCGGTGATTTCGATAACTCTTTTTAGTTTTTCTTTTCCGGCCCTTGTGGACTCGGGGGCGGAAGTTTCGTGCCTTTCTGGAGATGTGTTTAATCAATTAGGGCCATTCCAAGATAAAATCCCCTGTTTTCCCGTTTCGGGAGTAAGGATTACGGGGGCGTTTCGCGCAAAAGAAAGAAAGATAACACACCAGCTTATGCTTTCCTTTTCTATTTCGCAGGTTTCTTTTATTCACGAATTTTTATTAGTGACTGATTTAATTTTTCCGGTAATTTTAGGGGTAGATTTTTTAAATCTTGCCTGTGCAAAAATATGCTTTGACAGCCAAAAGCTACTTTTAAACGCCTTTTTAGAACCTGATAAAAAAATCATAGAAACCAAATTTCTCCCAAATTTTCATGACTTTCGCGCTCCTCAAAACCTCCCCAAAATTAGGGTTACCGCGGTTAAACAAAATTGCCTGACCTCAAAAAACTTTTTGCAGAATAACGCTACTATAAATAGTTCAAGTTCTTTGACCCTGGACTTTATTGAGAAAATATCGTACATCAATGAAGAACAAAAAAAGCGATTAGCTCGACTGTTGTCTTCTTATCAGCACATTTTTTCAGATACGCCCGGGTGCACGAATTTATATCAACATAAAATAATTTTAAATGATTATACGCCTTATAAAAAAAAGCAGTATCCGATACCTTTTGCGCACCGTGACGCGATAGTCGCGGAAATTAGAAAAATGGAAGCGTGGGGAGTGATAGAGCGGGCGCCCACTGCTTTTATAAATCCCTTGGTTACCGCGGTGAAAAAAGATAAATCGGTAAGAGTGTGCCTTGATGCAAGGGCCTTGAACCAACGGCTAGTACCCGAGTATAATAGTCCTAAGCCAATCGAAGATATTCTTAAATCATTCTCGGGGGCGCGTTATAAAACTTGTTTAGATTTGAGTTCAAGTTATTTTCAGATACCTTTAAGGGCCGAAGATAGAAAATTTACGGGGTTTATGGTTGAAAACGAAACTTGTCAATTTACGCGGTTACCTTTCGGTTTATCGACGGCTGTGTCTTCGTTTACCAGGTGTATTTCGCAAATCCTGGGAACAGAAATGGAAGAATTTACCATTCCGTTTATAGATGATGTCCTTATCTTTTCCAGCACTTTCGACCTTCACATGGAACATCTGGAGAGGGTTTTCGCTAAATTATCGACCGCTGGGTTTACTTTAAAATTTAAAAAATGTAGGATTCTTCCTGAAGAGCTAGAATACCTGGGGTATGTGTTATCTTTTGACAGTTATAAACCCGACCCTTGCCGCGTGGAAAGCGTCCTCCAATTTCCGGTGCCTAGAAATCCCCGTCAAATTCAAGCATTTTTGGGATTATGCAATTTTGATCGTAGTTTTTGCGAGTCTTTTTCGGCCAAGGCCGAGCCTCTTACGCGCTTGCTTCGAAAAGGTAATAAATGGAGTTGGACCGAGGATCAACAGGGTGCTTTCGAAACGCTTAAAAAAACTCTCGCTAGTGACGTATTTTTGTATCAACCCGATCCTATGTTAGAGTATTACGTCCAATGTGACGCTAGTGAGTATGGGTTGGGAGCACAACTTTTTCAAAAAAAAGACGGGAAAAAACGCACGGTGGCCTACGCGAGTCGCTTACTTTTAAATAGAGAACGAGCCTATAACTCCTTTGAAAAGGAAGTGCTATCGGTTGTTTTTGCACTTACGCGTTGGCGTAAATATCTTTTAGGAAACCGGTTTCATGTTCTTACGGACGCTAAGGGTATGACTTACATTCAAACGTGTAGGTTGCTTACACCTCGAATCACCCGATGGGCGCTCGCGCTGCAAGAGTTTGACTATACTATATCTCACGTGAGCGGTAAAGAAAACGTCGTAGCCGATGTGTTATCACGGTTTCCCGGTGAGAGATTACCTACACCATCGGACCGCTGTTTTCATCTGGCTAACTTTGCAATTAAGCCACCGGAATCGTTGACAAAATTATTGGACTCTTTTAAGGACCTTCAGTCTCATGATAAAAATCTTTGTCTTATCCGCGATGTCCTTGAGCGCGGCCAAGAAAATAAATTTCCGAATTACCTCATTTTTGGGGAGTTGCTGTTCTATAGATCTTCCGATGACGAACCGTTTTTACTTTGCGTACCAGATAAGTTGGCTCATCAGTGCGCTCAAATTTACCACGAAACTCTGGGCCATTTCGGAGTCTACAAGACAGTGATGGCAGTTAGGCATGATTTGTATTGGAAGGGTATTTATAGAACAGTTAAAACGGTAGTAAAACACTGCGAGGTCTGTCAAAAGGCTAAGACTTCTATCTTGCCCAACCCTCCATTACATTCCATACTTCCCACGAAACCAAATGAGATGATTTCTCTTGACCTTTATGGGCCCCTTCCTAGTTCACGGGCTGGCGCAACTTTCTTGTGTGTCATTATTGATTTGTTTTCGAAATACATTACACTCTACCCCTTAAGAAAAGCGACTTCGAAGATCATTTTAAATCGTCTGGTTATGGATTATTTCCCGAAGTTTGGGAAAATAGACTCCATTCTTACGGATCATGGTAGCCAATTCACCAGCAGCTCCTGGTCTAACACTCTTGCTCCTTTAGGGGTAAAATGCATTTTTTCTTCCGTACGTCACCCGCAGTCGAACCCAGTGGAACGATCGATGCGCGAGTTATCGCGTCTTTTCAGAACCTTCTGTGGTCAAAAACACACTCGGTGGGCATTTGAGGTTAAGCATTTTTCCGAAATAATCAATGGGGCTGTGCATGAATCCACTGGTTTCTGTCCAAAGGAAATTCAATTTAACGAGCCACCTACTACATTGATCCGGAGTATATGTGACTTTCCGGATGCCCCCGAGGCGCGCACCCATGACGAAAAAATGGTTTTGGTTCGGGAAAACTTATTGGGCAAGGCTGAAAAGCGAGCCGCTGCTAACCCAGGTCGACCCTATCGGAATTTCTCCCCAGGGGAGTTGGTCTTGCTTCGTGCCAATCCTACGTCATCGGTTTTAAATTCAGAAGTTAAGAAATTTTTGCTTCTATTTGAAGGGCCATATAAAATTGAAAAAAAGGTCAGTTTCGCAACGTACGTTCTTAGCCATCCAAAAACCCAACAAGAACGCGGCACATTCCATGCTAGCCATTTAAAACTTTTTTATGAACCTTTTACTCATAACTAAATCTTCCCTTAAGCAGGGTATCTTTAGTTACGGGGGCGGATGTAACGAAAATTATC
The DNA here is from genome assembly GCA_963576565.1 of Aspidapion aeneum. NCBI lineage: Eukaryota > Metazoa > Arthropoda > Insecta > Coleoptera > Brentidae > Aspidapion > Aspidapion aeneum. Next base: position 10,179 of record CAUYVT010000088.1, read on the forward strand.
ATGTGGATAAAAGAAAGTACATATTTCTTTTTGTAGCGTTTTTTCTTATCTTGGTTTTTTTTCTCGCAGCCGCGTATTCCGAATCAGGTGGTCACTTTGTTAAAAATATATTGACAACTGGTAGTGTACACGAATGGTGCATTTTAATTTTCCAAAAAAGAGTGTTTTTTGTGAAGGATTTATACCGGTGTTACATTTTAGGTATGTACCCTTTAGATTTAATTATATTTAGGGTTTTCTCTGTCACCTATTTTGCTATTTTCGTTTTTGTTATGATAGGGCATTACTTCTTCTAAAACCGGTCGTTTTGTTACATTTTAGTTGTCAAAAATACAAAAATCTGAAAGCTACCCTGGCCTGTTTTTGACGATTTTACCCACCCCGTTACAGTAGTGAAGTTATTTTTCGCGTTATCGATATGTTCAACCGACCAGAATCTTTGAACAGCCTCCTCTAATGACATGTTCTCCGCGGCTTTATTTATCGTCAGATGGCATAGATAATTAAAGTTAGAAGTCGTATTTTGGATAAAGTGCAAAGGACCAGCAAGCAACCAACCTAATTTTGAACTTTAAATTACCGGTTGATTTTTACCTAGCTTAATCTGCTGATTATTTAGTAAGTTAAACAAGATTTCGGTGCCTAACAAAAGATCAATCTTCCCACACTGATGGAACTGTGGATCAGCTAATTTTATGTGAGTTGGAATTTTGAGTGCTGATGGCTCAAATGACATTTGAGGTAAATTTGAAGTAATTTGAGGGATTACCAAAAAATCGAGCTTTGTTTTGTAAGAATGATCTTTAGCTTGTATGTCGGTTTGAAATTTTTTAGAAATTTGACAAGATGCTTGGTTAATTCCAGAAACCGGAATGTTAATGGAAGAACCTTTAATTTGAAGTTTTTCAAAGATCTCATTTGTACAAAAGTTACTTTGGCTTGCAGAATCAAGCAATGCTCTACATGAGATAGGTTTTTTGTCATGGGTGAGGATTTCAACCATTGCTGTGGCTAATAAAATTTGACAATTTTTACCTTTATGCATGCTGCAATGAGTAGTTTGTGAGCAACTCACCAAAGGTTCAGTCATTACCTGAATCTAGAGTTACCCCATCTCGACCCTTTAGCATTTGTGGGGTAGATTTTGCAGGTCCGTATTTGATTAAACCAAGTGTAAAAGCGCGTAGTCGCTACGAAATTAAAGGTTATTTAAGCATATTTATATGTTTTAATACTCATGTTCATGTCGAACTTGTCACGGATCTTTCTGCAGAAAGTTTCTTAAACGCTTTCAAGCGATTCGTCTCTCGCCGAGGACTATGTTGCCAAATTTTTAGCGATAACGGCTTAAATTTCGTTGGGTCTAATAACGAGTTAAAGAAACTATGTGAAATAGTTCAGGATTCTTCAGAATATCGAAATTATTTTCAACAGCATAAGATTACCTGGCATTTCATACCTCCTCGTTCCCCCCATTGCGGAGGACTCTGGGAAGCGGCAGTAAAGTCATTTAAATTTCACTTAAAACGGGTCCTGGGTGATACAACGGTTTTGGTTTCATTGTCACTTTTAATGGCAAATTTTTCAACTGTGGGTTCTAAAACACGATTATTATTAGAAATCCATTTGCGTAAGTTAAAGCCTGATTGTTTTAATGTTAACGAAAATTTTTTTGTTGGATTGCTGATGAAATATCATTTGCGCCGCTAATTAAATCATCCATGTAAAAGTCTTTAATTATGACGTCAGAAACGTGAGGTTGTTTTTCTACGCACCGTTGACCAATTTCATTGAAAACACGTGTTGCTAAAAATGAGCTACTAGTCAAACCGTACACCACTGTGTTCAGTTCCTAAATTTTTATGGTTTCGGAAGCGTCATTGCGCCAGAGAATACGTTGGAACCGTCGATCTTCCTCGTGAACCCAGATCATTCTGTACATTTTTTCGACGTCCGCGATTAATAGTATAGGATGCGTGCGCATGCGTAATACAATATCAAATAAATCGCTTTGAACTTTGGGTCCATTTTTCAACGTATCATTTAAGCTGAGCCCGGTATTTGTTACGCTACTGCCGTTAAAAACAATTCGCGTCTTGGTTGTGTCACTGTTTTCATTTTTACATTTTGGGGACGCCACTTGCCGGCGAACTAAAGCAGTTAAGTTACAGAAACTAATGCAAGTATTACATTACAAAACTAATGCAAGTATTGTATTCAACACAAACGGAAATAATATTTCGTTTTACTCAACTAGAAACTGATCATGCCGCCCTGTTGAAATGTTAGGTATTTCAAAACAAATAAAATTAAAAACTGTAACTTATGACACGACCAAAAAGTCTCTTTTCGGGAAATGTTTCACTGTAGATTTTCTTCTTCGGATGCTCTTGAGTCTTCGTCAAATTGAGGCAAAGGGCAAATTTTTGCTATAGCCCGTTTAAATATGCCTTGCTTTGTTTGGACGGAGACAACTCGAACTAAATTGTCGTCACCAGGATTAAGTGTAATTACTCTTCCCAATGGCCAGTGCATGGGTGGTTCGTTTTCAACTTTTAGAAGGACCATTGTACCAATTTTGATGTTGTCTTGCTGAGAACACCATTTGGAACGTTGTTGTAGACTGTGTAGATAAGACATACTCCAGACTTTCCAAAATCTTTGGACTACTTGTTGGAGTTGTTTGAAATACTTCAGACGATTGGTGGGTATTTCAGAAACGTCTTCTTGTGGACAGGAAATTAGACTGCTGCCAACCAACAAATGCCCAGGTGTCAGTGCTTGTAGGTCCGTAGGGTCATCGGTTAAGGGTAGGATAGGTCGGGAATTTAAAATTGCTTCCACTTGGGTTAAGATAGTATAAAAATGCTCAAAATCAAGCCTTGTATCACCCAGGACCCGTTATAAGTGAAATTTAAATGACTTTACTGCCGCTTCCCAGAGTCCTCTGCAATGGGGGGAACGAGGAGGTATGAAATGCCAGGTAATCTTATGCTGTTGTTAATAATTTCGATATTCTGAAGAATCCTGAACTATTTCACATAGTTTCTTTAACTCGTTATTAGACCCAACATTTTTATGTCTAATTGACGTGCAATTTTTCTCGTACTTGTACCACGATTTTGTTCAATTTCATGCAATACCGCTTCTTCTTGCTCCACCGTTCTAAGTACTGCAGGCCTCCCTACAGCATCCCTCCTCTCAAACGTATCTGACTCGCATAACCGTTCATGTATTCTTACAAATGTTTGTCTGTGTGGTAGAATTCGGTTGAGATGTCTCTCTGCATAAATACGTCTTGCCTCTCTTGCATTACCTTGGGCCATCCCATAAACAAAATGCATTTCTGCCATTTCTGCGTTTGTAAATTGCACCATTCTCTAGCATACGTAACTTTTAGAGCTAATTAATCAATTAATTGACACATTTAATTAGCAAGAATGAACGATATTGTTTATCGTTGTAATGGGACTTTGTCAATTTTTCGATATTGTTGATTGTTATCATGGGACTTATCAAATTTTGACAGTTTTGTTTTTCTTTCATTCCACGACATTCCATTGTTTCTAAAAAGTCGTATTTTTAGTTGTGCTGTCTGAAAACTTATAAGAATGGCAAAAAAATTACTGCCGTACAATTAATTTTTATTATTATTGGTTAAGGTGTGCACCTAGACGCCGCTGGACTTAATAAATTTATTTTAATTTGGACTTTTGCACCTTAACAAAATACTAGTTCCCAATTTCCCCTAAATTTTGTAAACAAAAATTACCCAGAAAAGACTTAGTATTTTTTTTTAACCGTAAAATGTTTTTTCCAAATAAAATTATTTTTATTTTTTTATCTGGAAAACCGAGCAAGTAATAAAAATAAGACAAAAGACATAAAATATGTATTTTTAGTTGGACAATACGCCAAAAATACAAAAATGTCAAAAAAGTCATTGGCGTACACTTTTTTTTAACAAAGTATCTGCTAAGGTCATCCCTGGTACGCCACTGGACTTGCTAATTGCAACTTCTTTAGAGCCAAAGTAGGCCCGTTATACTAGAAATATCTCTGCCAATTTTCAATGAAATCAAGCAAAAGATGTTGAAGATATTTACAAAAAACAATTTTTTTTTCAAAGGTTAACACCCTGTATCTTGCTGGATATGCATTTTCGGACCTATGCTTATTTAAACTTTTCTTCCTAAAATGACTCCAGGAATCGCCCCCCTGAAGTTTGGCTACATACTTTATTAACACCCTGTATATATATATATATATATATATATATATATATATATATATATATATTTTTTTAAGTGAATACTTATCTCGATATTTATTCATTCATATGGTAGCAGTGTAGCTGTCACTATAATGCGGGTAGCAATAAGAGGAACATTTTGGGTCAGTTAAAATAACAGGAAATTTAACCGTTATTGTTACTAAGAATAACAATAACTTTCAGGGCAAAAAGATAGATTTTGGAACACTAAAGATAAGCATAACACAAACGTTAATTTAGTAGACTCACACTCCTTCAACTTTTTGTTTATTTATATTTGTTTATTTATTTTTATTAAATTTATGGACTTTTACAAACCAAACTAACGAATTTTAGTAAAATAATCGACTGCGTTAAAAGAAACAATACAAAACTAATCTTAAAAAATAACAGTAACATAAAAGGACGGCCACCATAAGTACAGGGCGCCGTTACCGTAAATAACAAGAAAGGAGCGAGAAGCTGCTAATGCGCAGACTCAGTTATAACAATGACAGTAACAAAGTGTCAAATACGCGACCCAAAATGTCCCTATTAACACGAACAAACTTAGATGTCAAATAATGATTTTCCTAAAAGCTGGAGAAAATGAGCATGTAATTATTTCCTTGTAGTTTTTTAAGTTTCCGAAATACAACCCGCCAAAATACCTACTAACAATAAAAATAAGCGAAAATGTACACAATTCTTATAATGTAGCACAAATATTTGAAGTGTAATGTTTGCGTAACCAATCCAAACCAAGACTATCATCAAATCAAATTCATCCATTCTACATAATATTACCAAGAATAATAGCAATTTGGACCTATTACTTACGTTACTAGAACACTTTCAATTTCTTTCTTTGTTAAACTATCCTTCACATTTCACTTCCTTTAGCCACTATAATCCAGTGGCTTGCGGTGGCATTTTTAGTGGGCAAGCTACTTAAAGAATAATAAATAGTTAATATATAAAGGAAGGGGACCTTTTTCTTACCGTTGATCTTAGTAACTACTTAACTGATTTCATTCTTATTTGGCATACCTACATTCTTGTTACGCTACCACGCGTGCAAATCGGGCTAACTGGTAAAGGCGATTATTTTTAGGCTAGTATAAAATAAAATAAATGTATCCATGATGGATCTGATACCCTCCTAGCCCATTAGCCCACTCCAAGTGAATTTCGTGCTATAGTAGCAATAAAAATAATTGTTTTTAATACCTCAGAAATGGAATCTCAAACGAATTTTTTTGTAATAACATAAATTATTGAAAAAAACGTGTTCTACTATATTCCAAAAACTACATATTAATGCTTCGTTAATAAGTTAGCATGTACAGACTCATAGACATTATGAAGATATTGCGAAGATAGGTCAAAATTCACCCAAATAACACATTTTCGACGTTATCTCAAAAAAAAAAATTTTTTTTCGTCAAAAACAGTTATGTCTACAGAACCATTACTGCGCGAGCTAAGAAGGTAAAAATATATCTCAAGATGTCGCGTGCAATTTTGTCTCGATTCCCTTTGAATAATAAATATAAAGTATAGATACATACAACATTTTAATTAGTCCTTGGTAAAGTATACACTAACTAACTTACTAACACACTAATTCGCCTGTTATGGTCATTACAGGCTGAGATGATATAAGACACTGGACTCGTCTTCGGCTCGCTTCTCGAATTTCTTCTTTGAATATGATTACCATCATGATATGCCTGTAAACTAGTATTACTTTGCAGTGCCTAGACAATGTAGACCGAGTTGTTATAAAATTGACTAGGTCAATTCACATTTAGACATTTTTGTACCTTCAGGGCGTACGAACACAGGATGCAAACGGCGCGAATTGCCGCACACGATAAATTCTACGCGTTATCGCAATGACCAAAAATCATAAATTGTTGTCATACAATAATCAAATGCAGTGTCGCCCATGGGCTGAAAAATGCCGCGACGATATTTCATACCGTCGCGGCAGAACGGTGTCGCACACCTGCGATTTGGCGGTCAAAAAACGTGCGAATTTGGCTCGCATCACTTTTGAACGCCAATAGGTTTAAATAATGATATAGCACACACCACGATATCGCCAACGATATTTTTAGTGCATTGTTCTCATTCATAGCGCACAATCCGTGACAAGTTTCGCACGATATACCGTGTAGTGGGCAAGCACTAAGAGGATGCGGCGCGGTTCGGTTCGGTTCGGTTCGCGCGTGGCAAGTCGTGCCGTTACCGTCCGTTACCGTCCTGTGTGCAAACCCAAATTCGCGCGTTTTTTGACCGCCAAATCGCAGGTTTGTGCGGCACCGTTCTGCCGCGACGGTATTAAATATCGTCGTGGAAAGTTTCAGCCTGTGGGCGACAGTGCATTTAATTGTATGACAAAATTTTTATTTCATTTGTCGACACTTTAAAATGTAAGCGATAAAAATAAGAGCCTTTATTTAAAAATAAACAATGGCCTTTATACTGTAGGCACTTACTTCAGAATCTATGGGAACATTCTTAAATCACGTAACGCAAAAATTCAGGGTTTTCGCGTCCCCCCACCTATGTATCGCATTTTCAAGAAAAAAACCCATTAATAAAAGTTTGAGTGTAACTCAAGGCTAAACCCCCCTCCACCCTAAGCGTTACGTAATTTAAGAATAATTCCTATTCCAATGTCAATTAAAAGTACCCAAGCATGGGGGGTTATTCTGCGGCGTACGCATTGTAAGTGATGCCCATTGGAATTGAACCCAATTTTGTCGGGTATGTCTAATAATACTAATAATAATAAATTTGCCTCTATGTCTATAAAGCCTCGTATAGACCTGAGCATTTGGACGAATGTTGACCCGCGCAACAAGCCGAACAGCGCGGCGAACCAAACACTAGTTTGGAGTGTGTGAGTTCTGCACACTGTTCGCCGAATGGTTTAAGAGCACGCTCGCGGACCTGCCCAAACTAGTGTTTGGTTTGCTGTTCGGCTTGTTGCGCGGCTCAATGCTCGTCTAAATGTTTAGGTCTGTACGATAATACAATGTTTTACCGCTCCTAAACCACATCCGAAAACTAGTGATTTAACAGTTTCATCAATAACAATTTATTTGGTAATTACATATATAGACCAGGAAACATGCCCCCCAAAATGGACCATCTGGTTGCACCTATGATTCATTGTTATACTGGTCACTTTTTTATACAATGGATGGCACTTTCTCTTTTTATTGCGCCTTTAATTTGACGGAATTCGCGACATTTTTGCTTGGAAAAAACGCAAGAATAAAGATTCCGGATGTGAGAAACGGAAATAAAAGGCAGCATTAATTTCCTAAATAAATGTAAATAGACGGATATAAAAAAAACCTGTTTAAAAAATAGCTTCGTCAAAATATAATACCTACCATTATACGCACTGTCAGCAAAATTTACCAAAGCAAAACTTCTTTGGGTAAAGATCAAAATGGGTATGGTATGGGTGGTAAAAATTGGTCTGAAATTAGAAATGCCATGGCGCCAACCTAACGCTGCTACGTTAATTTATGTTTATTGATTTTATGATTTGAAATTAATTTAACTGAAACGTTTCCTTAATATAAGGTAAATTAATTATTTTTCTTTCAATTCAAATTTCATTTATGTTTCTGATTCCAAATTTTGCAGGCAAAGTGCACCGCGATGTCTTCGAGAGCCGCGCGCAGCTCAACAAGACAAAAATGGCGTGTTAACTGGTCAAATTTCACAAACATCGTGACATTTTTCGATTTTCTAAGAAAAGATAAGTGCCGCATTTCCAAAGACTTAATTTTGTGCTGTTGTTGTTCCGGGCATATGTTAGCTACCATTAGAACTGACCTTCAAAAATGCCCGCAGGAGAAAACCAGGTTGGTGTTGCATTTTTGGGTGTGTTTTCATTATAATTTGTTGGACGAAACTATGGCAACATAATTTCTTTCAAACCCCTTCCTTTCATATATATCCATAACAAAATGTATACGCTACGTGAAAGAATTGGAAAATTTTGTGGACACTAGCGAAGTTGTTAAGCTGCGCTACATATGGAAGAAAAGGGTTGTAAATAAGTTATTCATCCACGCACACAAAAATGCCCACTATTCTGCTTTTAACTTTATTAGGGATTTTTGTGATTTTAATGATATAATTATTTTAAAAAAATGTATACAGGGTAATCAGGGCCATATCTAACTTTTTGTTTGCTTGAGGCAAAGGGAAAAACTGATGCCCCTTATTTAAAAAACCATCACGTCCAATAGTTTTTGTTCTGCATCCTACGAACTAGAATGCGCGTGGTGCATCCTAGCGAAAGATAGTAATTTTGTATAGTACTTTTAGTCCGCTTCCTTTGATATATCACTAAGCATCCTAGCTTTGGTAGGTAGCTATCTAAGCTACAAGGTACAGTTTTGCAAAATCTCATTGTTTTCGCTATAAAAATGTTTTTTTTCTTAAAAAATGTAAAACACATTGTAACATCATTTTTTATAGGTAATTAAATATGTCGTTACAAACAATGTTAACGGTGTTTTCTGCTTTAAAGCAAAAACTTGAACAAAAGGTTAATCTACTTTTAAAAAGTATACTTTGGAGCTACCCAGCTATTTGAATAAGGGAGCTAAGAAATTTAATATGAAGCTCCCATCGAGTAATTTATGCATAATATATTGGCCTATTCTGGGGTGTTTGTTGTTAACTATTTCCTAGATAAACGCCTTCTATCACCTGTTGGATGTCATGTCAAAACTGTCAAATTTGAGATGCCAATGTCAGACTTAAACTATCAGATATAATATAATTGGGAATATACCATTAATTTGTGTATATATCGCGTTATTTTATTTGTTAAACATCGCCCTACTTCAAAACTACTTGATTTAACAAAAATGTGTTTATGAAATTTTGTTTCCCTTTCAAAAAATGAGTAAAACGAGATGTAAAAATTTTAAATCGGACCTAACCCTTTCTGCTAGCTAAACCATGGTATTGTTAATGGAAGATTTGACCAGGCTCAGAGTGACCCAATGTCGTCGCCATGATTCCCCATCTCATCTAATTGTTCGAGATCCCAAATTTGAAGAAGACCTTACTTTAGGCCTGTTCAATATAGATATAATATACTGGGTGTGACATGGCAGATCAAAAAATATCCTTTGACCGGGGGGTCTTCAGCTCACAAGAGCACTTTACAAATTTTACAACAGCTCTCGGCAGAACGGGAAAAGGAGATGACAGGACCCAACAGGGCATGAAAGAACCCAACATGACTAAGATAATTGTGAGGGTTCTTGGTAAAAATTTAAGGTCACCAATTGTTATTCAATGCACGAGAAATTGTTTTTTTTGCCTATACAGATTTTTTGAGGGAAATCCTGAAAGCATATTTTAGGTATCGTTTTGTATGATCATATATTAAGTATGTATTTATATTTTAGATAAAACTACCGGGAAAATTGGCTACTGTTGCAGGATGGGGTAGAACACGCCATGGCCAAGCAACGGTGCCCTCGATTTTGCAAGAGGTGGATGTCGAAGTGATAACCAATGACAGATGCCAAAAATGGTTTAGGGCGGCAGGAAGGCGAGAGCATATTCATGACGTCTTTTTGTGTGCTGGCTACAAAGAGGTAGGAAGAATTCACAATGTTTTTAATAAATCCATTACAAAAAGAAGAGTACTTATACAAGGTGTGCCAGATAAAAGTAACTACATGGGGATTTTGTAATAGGTATTATAGTTATTTTTAATTCGATAAAGCATCTGATTGGGTTCGGAAATGTCTTATTGTTTTTAAAATCACCATAAATTTCCAGGTAGTTCATTTTATCAACGTTAATTCTTTAAAAATAACGAGCAAAGCAACTAAAAAATGTATTTTTTTTTAATTGAAATATCGTTGCCATCTTGTAAAAAAAAATATAATACATTTGTACGGGCAGTTCCTCAAAAGGGAATGGGGTTGTACGTAGATACCGGTGTTTCGTCCTTATTGGGATACATCAATTATCAGTTCGAGCGTAACCATATGAAATGCGGACATTTTCAAAGAAGATCAGCCGTCAAGTTAAAGCTTTAGTAACAATCGCTTACTTGACGGTTAATCTTCTTTAGTAAATGTCTTCTTCTTTTTAGATATCTCCATTCCATATTATGGGAACGCTCGAATGATGTATTCCAATAAGGCCGAAACGCCGTTGTCTACGAGCTACCCTGTCTCCCTTACCGTAACAACTCGCAAACCTGTTTTTTAAGTTTTATGACTATTTCCTCACTATATCCCTCTTATTCTGATGGGTAGGGAATAATTCACCGCGGATCATTCGCCGCGGGCCGTTTGCCGCTGCCGATTCGCCGCAGGTCAATTCGTTGAGAAAATTTTTGTTTAATATTTATTTTAATCTAACTTATTTTTCTTAAATCATCAGGTTATCCTTTTGTTGGGAGATCAAAATTAACCTAATTGTGGCCAATTGATTGCAAACATATCCTAACCGGTGTGTCTAGACCACCAGCATTTTGCAAAAAAAAATAAACAAAAATGGATGATGTTTCGAACAAAAAATGCTTTTCCAATAAGTAGTTTTTCAATTCAAAACTAATTTATAAAAAAAACTTTAAGCAGTTTGTTCAAAAACTAATATATAAAAAAAACTAAAAATAACATTTTTTAAAAATATTAAACTAAAATTTTTCAAAAACTCTTGCGGCGAATTTTCCGGCGGCGAATTGGCCGATGGCAAATTGTTTCCGCGGTGAACTGGCCCGCGGCAAATCGATCGCAGCGAGTCGGCGGCGGCGTATTCCATTCCCTATCTTTTCTATGCCTTCTACTTTTTAATAAACCGCTCCGAAGTTCTCTTGTAATTACTTCTATTTAGGACACCTTGTAGAGATACTTTGTTCAGTCAATGCTGACCTAACCTTCTCCAAAAATTTGTTACAAGCATTATAAATTGAACCTCTAAATGATCAAATCGAACTCTTGTCAAAAAAACTGAAGTAAAGTTTTAATTTAACTAAAATTCCACAAGAAGGAAAATAATCAGAAGCAATAAATAATTATATGGAATCATCTTTGCTGTTGTTCATAAAAAGCAGCAACACAGCCCCACAAAAAATAAGTTGCGAAACCCAGAAAGTAGACCCTCCAAATTCTTCTATTTTTGGGGCGCTAAAACCGAATTACCCAACAAGTTTCCATTGTCTAATTTGCCCCTATCACCACACCCCTAACTAAAATTTAACTCTTATGAAAATTAAAATACTTGGTTGCTAAACTAAACTAAAATATGATGATTAAAAATGATTATCACCCCTAGCCCCCTATTTACACCGTGATGGTGCGATTAAAATTTCACTGTTTATGGTTATACAAATTTTTATTCGCTAAATCCAACCAGGACGATAAAAACTTATTATAAACCCTTTCCTCCCTAACAGAGGGATCCGTATTTTTAATTATGAAATTCGTATCAAAGTTTAATTGTAGGAATTTCGATAGAAAATTTAATTTTAACCCCTATAGCTTCTCTTCCAATTATTGTTTATTTTTGTATATAAATAATATATAAATATTATTTAATTATTAATATTTATATTAATATTATTATAATGTTATAATAGATTAGCGCTATTTTCGGTTGTGTTAGGATAAGTGATTATAATATCAAAAAAGTTAGGTTATGTTAAACACGTAACGTTTTTTGTGTCCAACAAAACGCTCTTGGCGGAACGATGCTATTTGATACAAGCGCCCTTTTGTTAGAACGCTGTTTTGTTACAGCCTTTTTTTGACCCGTTCTTCTATTTATTGCTGTTGTGTTAGACGCGATTTTGATATACCGCTCTTTTGTTAAATTGTTACACCCTTTTTGGTTACGGGCTGTTTTGCACAGCGCTGTATCGTTACCGCCCTTTTGTTACACGCTTTTTCATTTAGCGTTCTTTTGTTCAAGAGCCAAAGTAATTTGCTATTAATTTTGCATTAGTGAGAAAAAGTCAAAATAATTTTTTTATTTTTCTTGATTATTTCTTATTAATCAGTCACGATTGGAGGCTCCTAAGAACAATACAGATACATTAAGTAACTTTTCCGCTCTTGACGGCTTGACGGAACTCCAAAACGCGTCGTTTGGGGAACTGCCGTCGCGTGCGGAAAAGTACCACTTTCCACACTTGTAAATAACTATTTTCTACTTGCATCTGTAAAAGAGAGTCTATGGAAATTAAGACTAATATTTATTATATTTAATCATGTTTTCTTATTTAAAGGGTGGCCGCGACAGCTGCCAAGGTGACAGTGGAGGACCCCTAACTCTATCTATAGACGGTAGGAAAACTCTCATCGGACTAGTATCTTGGGGCATCGGATGTGGGAGAGAACACCTTCCTGGAGTCTACACCAACATACAAAAATTTGTGCCTTGGATAGAAAAAGTTATGTCTAAGAATTTAGATTAAGCTAGGTTAATAGCTTATGGCAGAAATGAGGTTTTTGCTTGTCTTGTAAGAAGAACTACAAAAATATCTTATTTTGTATTTTGCCGGCATTACACTCTCAAGTCTCGACGAGGCACACCGAGGCGAAGACGAAAATGTAAAGCAGCGTATTTATTTGATGAAGAATTCACATGCCTCGCAGCAAGACCAAACGAATGCCTCGTTTACATTCATGCTAAAGTGAAGGGCCTTGAGGCGAACAATATTCAACTGAATGCTCGCTTGAAGTTCCCACTTTGATCGGAGGGCGTCGCATGCCGCGAGTCCATGCGTGTTGCTGTAGGCCACGCCTTGAAGACACGTACACATACATATGCACGTTCGGCCTCGCAGCGACGCATGTAAATTGAAGCTCTCGCATCGCCTCGCTGGTCTAGGTGTGACTGGCTGGCCTCGGTGTGCCAGCACTGGAGCAAGGGCGAGGGCGATGCCCCTCGGCTGACGCGTAGCAAAAGCATTTGTTGAGAGTGTAATGCCGGCATTATTGATTACGTCGGTTTTTCCTAATAAAATAAGCAGAAAAAAAGTGTAATAAAAAGCGCTCTAGAAATTCAACGACTGATTACATTAAAGTCCAGTTAGGGTGGAATTTATAGTCGCTCTTTCTCGATAAATCCTCGGTACTCGAGAATAAAATGCATTCAAACCAAATGCATTTTATAGTCCTGCTTCAGGCGTCCTCAGACTCAAGGCTTCCTTAACTCTTACACCCGGTTCCCACCTACGACTTTCTCGTGGGTGCCCACTCACGCTTCACATGATCTCAATATGAAATGTTATGACAGTCATGTGACGCGTTCGCGGGCACGCGCGAGAAAGTCGTAGGTGGGAACCGGGTTTTACCTGTACCAAAATTTCAACAATTTTTAGACCCAACCGGCACCGAAGTTTCCTTTTTTTATTTTTTCTTTAAATTGGCATGCTTGGAAAGAATGATGAGTAAAAAGACAACTCCCAATACACCACCACAAGTTATCGCTCGGATCCACAGATGTCACCTTGCAGCGCGGTGTTGCAAACCGATCGTCGATGTTCTCGTGAGTAGTCGTGAGAAATGGTTTTCGAGGTGGACTATATAGTGAACTACCGCGCCGGTTAGGTCTAAAAATTGGTGGCACATTTTATAGACCACCGCGCCGGGAAGAGTTAAGGACCCGAATGCATGTTAAAGTCATTTTGAGAAAGCCTTAAGATTGAGTCGAGGCTAAGGTAGCTCTGGACCTATAGTCTATGGACAAATCGGCCAAAAAGGGGTTTCGTGTGCAAGTCGTGCCAACTTTTTGCCGATAAGCCAGGTTTGTTAAGGGCACTCCAGAGATCAGGTTTTGACTTGTTGTCATTCTGGTAAATGCGTTTTTTTTATATGGCCCCCACCACTTTTTTTGCACGATACTTTTTAAAACGATGTATCTTTCTTAAAAATAGTCGTAGAGGGTTGCAAAAAATGGCAAATAAATCAGTAAACACCCGCAATAAAATAACTTTCTATTATATTTTTCAAAATTTTGCTTCCTTTTTTAGAAAAAAAAATAACTGAATTTTTACTTTTTTTTGTATAGCTATTAAAGTTTAACCTACATTTTTATTAACACCAAAGCAAAATTTAAAAAAAAAAAGTTTAAATAAAAGTTTTAGAATGAACATTTTTCTTTAATTTGGTGTATAAAAGTCTTATATGAATGAATATTTTATATTTGTTTCAATAAAAAAACAATTTGTTGTCACCAAAACGACTACCGAAGGTGTATTACCGTACGCGGACGCCTATAAGGCAGCGCGCGGCTAGTATCTATTATAAAACAGGTGATTTCTATTATTATTGTTATCTTTGTTTGATGGACATTAATAGGTCACAGACTAACGATTTGGATGTTGCCGAGCAAGTTTTTGGTCCAATTTTTTTTATCCCCCCTCCTTATACAGTCGTGTTCGAATTTCTCAAAATGTATCTAAGTTGACGCCCTAAAGACACAATGACATAGAAATGGATCAAAAATGTGTAAAATCTAATTTAAAAATAAAATTATATTAGTTTTTTAAATTTTAGATGCAAAATCCCCTAAGACCCCCCCAGACTCCCCAAGTCCTGAAATTTTTAGATTTTTTCAAATTTTCTTAAAAACTAGGCTTAGGGAAAAATATTTACTAATCTTTATTGTAGACCATAAAATTTCCTTTTCAACAATGTATAAGTCAGTGAGGTACGATTAATGACAAACTCTCCAGCGGCGTCCGTTTATTGAGGTAGTGTAAATAAACTTAAAAAAGGAACATGTTTATTACAGGTTTTAACAGATTTTCTTAAAAACCGAGCTCTATATCAAAAAACATATTACACACTTTGTTATAGACAATAAAATTGCCTTTTAAATGATGTATAATAAGGCAACGGTAGTTTTATCTATAACAATTTAGGGGCGTAAATAAAATCAATTTTTAAAAATACTAAATTTATCAATTTATCACTAAGTTTTATCCAAGTTTCTTAAAAATTAAGCTTTTTGGGAAAAAAAATTATTTAACCGTTTATTGTAGAAAATAAAATTTCCTTTTTAACAATGTATTAGTCACTGGGGTCAGGCTAATGACAAACTCTCCAGCGGCGTCCGTTTATTAAGAAAATATAAAAAAATTCAAGAAACCACATAGGTTTTACCCGATTACATTAAACACCAAGCTCTTTATCAAAAATTGTGTCCTAAAGTCGATTGTAGACAATAAAATTTCCTTTTAAACGTGTATAATAATTTAAGATTTATCTTCAGATTAAAACTTCACAGGCCTGTACAACTTAAATCAATTTTTACAAATCACCAAACAAATTAATTCTGTTACAAGTTTTTTCCAATTTTTTCAGAAACTAAGCTCAATTGGCAAAAATGTGTTTTATACTTTATTGTAGGAAATAAAATTTTCTTTTTAACAATGTGTAAGTCAGTGGGGTTTAATTATGACAAACCCTTCAGCGACGTCCGTATATAGGGGTCAATTAAAAATAAAATAAGTAAAATCACTTTTGTCAGTTGTTTCACCCAATTTTTTTTCGAACATTAAAAAAAATACATTTTTTAAAAAATATTCTTTTAAGACATTTCAAATCAAGTAATTTAAGCTTTGTTGTATTAAAATCGGATAAAAAATAAAAAAGATACAATTTGTTTGTAAATATGCTTTTCCGCCATATTAAATCCACCATATTTAAAAAAAAGCGCGATTATCACAATGACAATAAGTCAAAACCTGATATGCTAGGTATGTTAAACAAATTTAAGTTATTTTAAGTTCTTATGGTTTTCATTAAAAGCATAATTTTTAAATATACCCCAAAGACCCCTATTTTTTTCCAGTTATTTGGAAATAACTTAAAAACTAATTAACGCATTGGAACATTTAAACCAGATTTAAATAAAGAATTAAAATAGCTATCTTTTTTATATAAACTTTTTTTTTCTAGCTCCAATAGTTTTATTAATAAAATAAAAAAAATTAAAAAAATTTAACTTTTTTTTTGAATTTTATAATTTTTTTGACAAATATAAAAAAATACATATTTAAAAAATACATATTTTCTGACCAATACATTTTTAAATACATTACAAAGCAAGTATTTTAAACTTTGTTCCATGAAAATCGGATAAGAAATAAAAAAGTTACAATTTTTTTAATGATACGCCTTTCCGCCATTTTGAATACGCCATATCTTTCAAAAAACGCATTTACCAGAATGACAACAAGTCAAAACCTGATATATGGGATGCCCTTAATAAAGTTAGCTTATCGGCAGAAAGTTGGCACGACTTGCACACGAAACTTGATTTGTCCATAGACTACTACCTTAAGGAGGCGTCCGGCGGTATTTTTGACTTATATATGATGTTATTACCGCAATTTTTATCTTCGAACGAATTAATTAATTTTTAAGACATCAAACGAAATTGTTTTTAAGGTTTTCTTCTTTTTGGGTAAGATGGCTCGGAAAGAATTAAAAAAGAGATAATTTTGTAAAGTTTCTATAAAATGAGATTTAAATTCGCGTGTTTAAAATTAAGGTAAAAAATAATATCAACAATAAAAAATGTGATCAAATGTGCGGTGGCAGAAAAATTGAAAAAACAAACAAAATCCGCGATGCTTGAGATTTGATACAACTAAATAATTTGTTGATGAAGACAACAATTTTTTCCAACTATTAGATTAAAAAGAAAAGCGGGCTGTTAAAAAAATCCATCTTTTAACATATCTTATAGATAAAGAATTTTTAACAATTAGCAAAATTTTTCATAATTTGCAATATTAATGAAAATTTAGACAGATATTTCATTAAAGCCTCAAGTAATATATACTTTTTTGTTTGCTACATATATCCGTATCTTACAGTTTTCCTTTTTTCTCAAATTTTTGCCGTCTCCAAAAGTCACCGACCGTGGCTACTGCCTTGCTGCGCCTTTCTCGCCCCCTAATTACTCCCCTGACTAAATATTTACAATACATTGCTGCTGTTTCTGTTTAAATCTTTTTATTTTTGCTAGTTTAAATTACAAAACTTTAACAATTTTCACAGTTACTGGTTTAAAAATACAAATTTTGACAAAGCTATAGTTACATATGATTCACAACTTATGTTCTACTTATTCTAACTTATATCTAACTTAATCTAAAATAGCGGCAAGTTGCCGCTTGGCACTTTGTAGGTCTGTTCTCTCAGTGGATTTTGGTGGCTTTCAACTACAGTGGGATTTTTGCTTTTTGCTGCCTTTTTGAAATGTGTGTCGATTAGTGCTCTCATGTGTACTTGAAGTGTCTCTACTTGTAGGTCGTTTCTGATAGTTTCGTTTCTGACGAACCAAGGTGCTCCGACGATGGTTCTAAGTGTTTTGCTTTGCAGGGCTTCCAGCCGCTTGAGATATGTTTTAGCGGCTGTAGACCATGACTGACTGACATCCGTATCACATCCGGATGGGACGGTTCATAGTTTTATATATGGTGAGTTTGTGTCTCATGCTTAGTTTGCTCTCCCGTCGTATATACTCTTGTGCTTGTAGGGTCGATTTTCCATGTAAGTTTTTTTTCAAACTGCAGTCCCAAGTATTTGGCTATGTCTGACCATTCTATGTTCTGGTTTTCTATTACGATGTGTCTGTGTGGAGGTGTTCTGGTTTTTGTGAACAGAATTGCCTTGGTCTTTGCCGGGTTGATTTTCATTTTCCAGTCACGGAGCCACCTGGTGAGCTGGTTTGTGTGTTGTTGTAGCTTTAGTGTGATGAGTCTCGTGCTTTTTCCCTTGGCTGTTACTATGGTGTCGTCGGCGAATTGGTATAATTTGGTATTTCTATTCTGTGGTATGTCGTGCGTGAAGATTGTGTATAGCGTTGGCGCTAACGCTGAGCCTTGGGGGATGCCTGCCCTTAGTGGTATTGGTCTAGATGTTTGATTGTTAATTTTGATTGAACTTGTCCTGGCTGTGATGTATGAATGTATGATTCTGGTCAGGTATGGTGGTAGTTGGCTAATTATCATTTTGTAAATTAGTTCTTCGTGCCATACTTTGTCGAAGGCTTTACAAATGTCGAGGAATATTGCTCCAGTGTGTTGTCTGATTGGCCTGTAGTTTTGTGGAATAGCTGTCTGTGTTCGTGGTTTGTGGATAAGGGTGATTATGGCTGCCTTCCATATTGTGGGGTAGTGTTGTTGTTTGAAGATATTGTTGATAATGTTTGTGAGATCTTGTAATGATTTGTCTGGGAGTTTTTTGAGAACAAAGTTGCTAATGCCATCTTCTCCAGGTGCTTTTCTTGTTTTTGAGGCCTTGATAATTGATTTTGTAGTGTCGGTATTGATTTGGTGTATTCTCTCTGCTGGATTTGGTTGTTGAGCTATGGGAAAGTTGTGCACATTGGCGTAGCTAGCCTTGCTTTTCAGGGGGGGCCGTGGCCCCGGTCTATCTTGAACAAAAAGCAAACATAGGTTTTAAAGAGTCGTGCAAAGTGTGCAATGAATAAAAAAAAATACGCGCATTAAATGTTTTAATATAACAAATTTAATAATACATTTACCAATTATTTATATGTATATACAGGAAGTATGTGATTCAGCAATTCTACAAAGAAAGTTTTCTACGTCGCTGACTGAAAGCGTCTACCACACTGTCTAAGTCGACCTCAACATCTTTTTCTATGAATAACAATGACAAATATGAGTGTCTCTCTTGAGTCATAGTTGTTCTAAGCCAATTAAAAACTCTCCTCATGGCAGAGAAAGACCTCTCGCAAGTTGCACTTGAAATTGGAAGATACTCGCAACTTTAAAAAGTTGGTAGAGGTTTGGATAGGTGTTTTCTGCTATATGTTGTTTGATAGAATCATGACCAACAGTTTGATTTAACCGAAAAATACAATTCTTTAAAACGGTCATTTCTACTCTTAGAGTGTATTAATATTAAAAATGTCCCGGTATAGCTCGACGAATTTATTCCATTTAACGACGTGGGAATACTTAATATGAAAATGGTTATGAAATTGTCACCAAAATCGGAAAATTTTCATAAGACACTAAACGCTAACCTCAAAAAAACTAAAAAGATAAATATATTTATTTTAGAAAAACAGTTTAAAAAGGTCTTTTATAACCTTACGACATCTACAACCCGATTTCGGAAACAGAGGGGCAAAGGTCGCTGTCTTTATTAAATGCGAAATTTAACTTACACTTCTATAATATTTTACAAGATGTCGCCAATATGTATGAAATATTCAATATGCATAATTATGTTTAAATTTAAAAAATATTTTCGGGAAATTGCATAAGTGCAGAAAAGTTACCGATAATTTAAAGAGAAAAAGCCTAATTCCGCAAGACAAGGGCTTTTTCCTGAAATGTAAACATTATCTGAATGATTTTAAATTTTAATGCACCTATTTTATTTGAATATTTCCCGAATAATAATAGAAAAATATGTATTTTCAGCGTCATGTTTTTTTACTAGTAGTCGGTAGGGTAGGCCTAGAATATCTTAGGGGGGCCTGAGGGACTTCAGGAGGGGCCAGGCCCCCCCCTGGCCTCCCCCTAGCTACGCCAATGGTTGTGCACTGTTGTGTTTATGCTATCATCAAAATCTGGATCCGGGTGTTGAATATTATTGGGTGAGAACTAATCTTCGAGTGAGTCTGCCAAGATATTCAGTTTGTCGGCAGGCTTGACTATTAGTTGATTGTTGTAGTGGTTTTGCTATATCTACAGCATTTGTCTGTTGGTTGATCAGTCTCCTGAATTGTGGGTCACCTGTTACATTTGCACGTCTACGATTTCTATTTCGTTCCCTCACCTCCCGGATGTTTTGTGGGAGATTGACGAATCTGGATGCTGGAAGGCTTTTCGTGGTTGTTGCTTCCTGAATAGCTTGCCTTATGCCGTCGTGTAGTTGCTGGACGGCATTTTCTAGGTCGTCGACTGTGTGGATAACGGGTTGAGGTGGTGTGTTTTGCAGTGCTTGTTGGTAGGTGTCCCAATTGATAAAGTGTCTTTCCATATATTTGTTGTGTCTGCGTGCTGGGTGGCTGCTTGCAATTGCAAACTTTCCTTATTCTTTTCTAGCTGCATTGATATTAGTACATCCAATGATTTTTAATGTTATTCCTGTTTTCTTGCAAGTCTCCTTCAATTCATTTAAAATAACTAAAAAAAGCACGATAAAGCAGAATGGATAAAATTGTTTAAAAAAAAATACACACAATTTTGCTAAAATCTCAATATGATACCAGGTCACCCAAGAAGAACTTTCGTACAATTAATTTAAGTAAATATTCAACTGCATTAAAACATACCTGGTAAATTTTAAAATTTTCTACAAATGTAGTCTTTTTTATGATCATGAAAAGCCTTTCTATATAAATCATTCATAATTTTCTTCCAGGCCTTTGTTTTTCGCTGTGTTTTTCGAGTAGGTAATTCCATTTTTTTGTAGTTTAAATCGATTTTTCACAATTATGCTTTTTCGTTCTAGTGTGTTTTACACACTCAATCTTTGATCAAAACTAAAAAATGTTATTCAAGACAACTTTAACCACAGCCCCCTTAAATTATCAAGCCTAATACTACTTTGAATGGCAACAGTTTCGAAGGCTGACAGATCTGAAATTTTGACTAGTTAATTTGAGGGGCTGTGTTTTCACAAATCAGTAGAAACTGTTACAAGATGTCATAAATATCAAAATCAATGTAAATGTCAATATTGCCATCTCATTCTCCTTGACTCACTTTTTCTTGAGGAAAGCTTTATAACATAAAAACGCTGAGAAATCTCCAAGAATGCCTCGCAAAGGGCCGGCCTGAAGGCTCGACAATAAACACGCGTTCGTGGAGCAGTTTGGTGTATACACGGGAAAAAAATTGTCTTAGATCAAAGCAAATTGCTTTGAAGTAAAATAATTTGTGCTTTTCAATTCACCAAGAGAAGATTTTCTTGATTTAGCACAAAATGTCTTGCCTCTTTATTTTAATGTGAAACAGAAATAGTTTCTTTCTCTGGAAACTTATATGAAGGCAATTTGCTTTGTTACAAAATGGAGTATACTGAAAAAAAAACAACTAAAGAAGAAGAATAACGTTTGATTTCAAGATTAAACGATGCGTTGAACTAAGAAGAAATATTTTAATTCAAAGAAAAGAACGTGTTTTCATTGCAGACAAATTTTTTACCGTGGACGTACTCTTAACATTACGCCGACAACATCGCGGTTCGAAGTGTATGTCAACTTTGAGTGTCTAATGTGGGCTTGACGAAAAACAAAGCATTTTCCCATAAGACATAATGCCTAGTATATTTGAAATTGCATGGCTAACTACTGGTTTACATTTTTACATTCACAGGTTTTCATATACGTATTTGTCAGATTGCAGAATGAAATACAAATAACACATGCCCACTAAACACAAAAACATTTGAACAACATTGAAATAATGTTTAATTGAAAAACATAACGTTAGGTTGAATGTTAGTTCGAACGTTATATTCATAGTGAAAAGGAAGCTTAATAACCCGTTTTCTGAAGTTAGAAAAATAATTGTGTCTTTCTAAGATTGAATATGAAATGTTTTCCCAACATCAAAAAAACAAATGTTTTTTAAAATGTTTTTCGAACTGCTTTTTAACAGTGAAACGGAAAACATTGAACAATAAATATTTTTTTGACACTGGAAAAACATATTTTTTTAAGTGCCTCCAAAGATAAGGTTGCTTAAATAACGTAAATAAATATCTTTTACTTTGAAAACGCAGAGCAGCAAGAGTCCGTTGAGGTTTTCGTGAACTCAACAATCAGTAAAGGAAATTTGGTACTTGTTGCTTTTTCTAAAAACTGAATTTAAAATTCTATGTAAACAATAATTTTGTAGAATGCCGTCAAGACAATTCACCGCTGCCGATTCGACGCATCCGACCCTACTCACTGTCGGGCCAACTCTCCGCCTTAAGTCACTGGCGTAGCTGCGAGTTCGCCCGGCGCGGCATGAATTGCCGGCGAGTTAAGGTCCCGGCGGCTAATCGATCGCGGCGAATTGTCGCATTACCTGTCTGATTACCTGTAACGTAGGTATACGATTATCCATTCAAAACCGTTTTTTTACTTTAGTTCGCTTTTGTTTTCTTTATTTTGTGTTGCTTCATTTAAATCTTCGGCGCAAGCAGATTTCTTAGGGGGGGCTATGGCCATATGACCGCCAGTCGCCTGTAACCCACATGGCCAATCCAAAAACTATTTTACTCATTTTGATAGATAATATCATATTTCTTGATTTTGCAGCCAATATTAATTTTTTATTTACAAATTTAGTTGATATTTGGTGTTGACAGTCACTTGTGTTACCAGATATCATATTTTATAAAATGGTGCTTGTGTACAGTAAATTTATGCATGTTCACACATCTCAAGTGCTCATATTAAACTTTAAAGAATTGTCTAGCAAAAAACGATAACATTTGATTGCCTAGAGTTTCCTTTTGGGCACAAAAAATTTCCTTACTGTCAAAAATTAAGTATTTTTTATTTCTTTTAATTTTTTTAAATCGTCGAACTTCCTTTTTCGTTTATGCTACAAATCCTCTAAAACAATACATTTCGTCTAAAAATAAGGTTATATTTTGAGATTTTTTAAGATTCTATTGACAAAAAAAGTAATTTTTTTTAGTAAAATGAATATGTGTATTTGTGTCTTTGTTGATTTGAAACAAAAATTTATATATGAGTCCAAATATGAATAAGTTACCTGCCCAATTTATTTTTGCATAATTCATCAAAAAATTTTAATTATAAAGGTACAAATGAAACATTGGTAATGGGTGTTTAACATAATAGAGTGTAATGGTATAACTTAAAATATTTTAACGAGTAAAAGAGAAGGAAAAATTAATTTAAAAAAGTTGATATAACGGGGGTCAAAACTTTTTATTTATATTAACCGACAGAGCATCAAAGTTGACGATTTTAAACCTTTTTTGGTTATAATTTCTAAAAATACGACCAAAATGTAAAATTTGATGAACGTGTATCAGAATAGGAACAATAATTAGAGAAAAAAATAGTCGTGAAAGAAATTACGCGGGCAAATTTTTTCAAGAAAAACATTTTTATTTATATTAAACGCAATATTTTTTATATATTATGTTATGTTATTAGTCCTCAGGTAAGCAAAATTAAAAAGTTTAAATTTTTTGCCTATTTTGGGAGGTAACTTTGGCAGTTTTTAAGCATATAAGGATTTTTTAATCATAATTAACCAGATAATCATTTGTCTGTGGCAAATATTCTTTTTTTGGTAAAACCCTTTTTTCTCAAACTCCTTATACATTAAAAATACTATATCTTGAAAACGGAAATGTTTTGACCCCCATGTTGTATAAAATTTATTTTATATTTTGCCCTCCTCTTTAAGCTGTTAAAATATTGTAAGTTATACCCTTTCCACCCTGTATATTTATATAGTGAGTTGATTTAATGTAAAAGTATGTCATTTCCGGTTGCCACTTTGAAATTTTGCACCATGCTCATTCAAATGTCAAGACACAAAAAGCCACCAGGAGGAAATCAGAGTTACTTCCCCCCTCCTCAATTATACCAGTACGTATTAAGATAAATGAATATATCTCGATTACGGGTAGCACAAATGGACGTTGTAATACATCGTTGTAAAGCTCTTAAAATTTTTTAAAAATAGTAGTGTTTTAACTTTTTTTTCAGAGGCCTTTTTCTCTGGTAACCTCATTACTGTACAAACAGGTCTGCATTTAGAAAAATTGAGATTTGTCCATTAAGAGGGACAATATTTAATAATATAATACATTGTTTGGAAGCTCTTGAAAAATGCTACAAACAATATTCAAAGCATTTTTTCTTGGGCGGGTCCACTTCCTTCCCCATCACTATACAAACGGTATGTATTAATAAAAATACAAAATATCTATATACATATATTACGGATGGCAATATTATTGATGTTGTGATACATTGTAGTTGAGGATGTATATAAGTGGCACCGCGTCATAGCTATGGTAAATCAAATTTTGCGGCAAAATCTAAGTAAAGAAGGCTTAACAAATTTGTGTTTCACTTTGTACATGCAGTGTGCCGCTTTATATGTGTATGATAAAACACTGAGAACCAAAGGAGAGATAAAATAGGTACTTACCTAATAAATAGAGGTCCGAAACATCCAAAATTATATTAAAATGTGCGCAAATATTGATTTAGTTCCAAAAACGGTAATGTGTTTTGTAAAAAGCTCGATCGTAATTTGTTTGACATAAAACAATCAAAACAACAACAACAAATAGAAAACGTCAAAGCCCGGCTAAATCAATATGTTCGTAACAACCAGATAAGAGTATATATGTTCCTTTCTAATGAAATCGTTTAGAAGAAACTATCAATAAAAAGTAAGTAAAATAGTAAACTAATGACTAGTTAGTGCAGTGCCTGGTTTTGGGAAACAATATCAATAAAAAAAACTAAAGGAAGTGCGTGCCACTGTATGTACCCCTCTACTCCCTTCCCGCCCATCAAGGTTTTGATGACTCGGTGCCACTTTAATACAATATCAACTATAGAGAGCTTTAAAATAATGCTACAAATCATGTGCTAACAATTTTTGCAAAATTCATTTTTCCAATATACCGTTTACAAACCCATCCAAAAAAATTTGACAGGAAGTTATTTTTGTATTTTTTCTTAAAATATACGATTTGTGCATTTACTACGTCATCAAAGGTGGGGGAACCAAAAAATTAAAAATTATTTGTATATTGCCAAACGTAATGGCAATATGTTGAATTTTCTAGATACACACCGTTTGTCCACTTAACATCATCAGGAGGAGAAAAAAGTTCTTGGAACATTATTTTTCCTACGACCAATTTTCACACGATTTGCATCCTCAGAAAACGCAAAATTTTACTCGTGTGCAGAAATTTTTCTGCATAGGTGTGGAAAAGTATACGATGACGTTAACTGTAACTAAACTTTTCCGCACATGTATTGCAAAGTACATGTGTGGAACAGCTGTTTCATTTGACTTGTGCAAAATTAAAGACCAGTTTTTACAAAAATTAGTATAGTTAAACAGTGTTTGTAGGAAAAATAGCTTACACAACTGGATAGAAAGTAACTTTCTTACACTCACGTGTTGTTTCACTCGGCAAGCGTCTCGTTCACAACATCTACGCTTATGTGAAATGTGTCACATTCTTCTCTTGTTATTTAATATACTATTTTAGTATTTTTGATCGAGTCTGTTTCGAAGTGTTTTTGTGTCTTATTTATGAACAAGGATGGGACATTTCATACTGGTAACCCGAAGTAAAATATTTATTGTAGCGTTTGACACTAAATCCACGGACTAGTATGTTTTTAAAGAGTTTGTAATAAAAAATTATTTGTAGGTACATATATCTGTATCAGATGTATTTTTTGGATAAACAGATTTGTATTTTCTGCGATTTATTATTAGGTACTTAAAATTAAATATTTATTTTAAATAAGTACGACATTCACGTTATGTTTATCAAAATATTTTTTATTATGAGTTGGATGTTTAGTTTTAATACTTATAAGTGCGCGTTTGTTTATATAGTGCATATTATAAATCATTGAACAAAAAAAAATAATTTGATAATAAAAATTTTTAAAAGTATGTAGGTACCTAATTCTTAGCACATAGTTTTAATCAAGCGAAATTAGGATACTTTTTTTTATCAGCGCTAAAAGTTTGACTTTTTCGCACGCATTTTTGTTATAAAAGTAACATTATGTTTATAGTTTACCATACTTACGTGGTTTACTGGCAGATAGTACTTGGCGGTTACTACCTGCGAAATCAAGGTATAGCATGACCACAGATGTATGAAAAGCATTCATACATCCTTGCTATCGTCACGACCCAGACAGCACACTTTGTCCCAGGGACGTACATTTTATATCCATTTTACGTCGGTACGTCCCTGGACCAATCGGTATTTCTCGGGACAAATAAAATACGTACTGTGGACGTACAAATATGTACGTACATGGTACCTACATTGTACGTATATAGTAAGTACAAGTATGTAGGTATATAGTACGAATGTTAGGTACGTACATTTTACGTTCATTTTAGAGATGCGCTTCCGAACATTTCAGAATGCATTTTGCTAACAGATGGCGTACACTAGTTAACATTTATTAACATAGTTAGAGATATATTACTTAAATATTAAATCAAGCAAAACAAACTTTAAACCCATCGAGATTTCGAGCCTTGAGGTAAAACTGGATGATCCACTCTAAAGCGGATACTTATATTAGGAAGTCCCGGAAATAGTTTTAGATGGTACCTAGTCCTAATCGTACACTTTTTTATTTTAATTTGAGGTCCTATGTACGTACCATGTACGTCTAGGGTACGTACTTTTTAGGTAATATATACTTACCATGCATGTCTGGAGTACGTACATTTTACATTTAATTGGACGTAGCATATACGTACCTAGTACCAGTTTTTTACGTATATTCGTACAAAATACGTCGAATGTACGTACATAGTACGTACGTCCATAGTACGTACAAATCGGAGGCAAATAATGGCTAAAGTTACGTCCCTGCGACGTATATGTGTGGACGTAAGTTCAAAAATGTACGTACTATGTACGTACACTAAGTCGCAGAGTTACGTATTATGTACGTACATAGTACGTACTTGTTGTGGGGAAGATAGTTAGCCATAACATAGGGCCTTACCTTTTAGCAGCTTTTAGCAGTCACAGGGCTCTAATTTAAGAATCCGCTTGACCCTTGCGCAATTTGAAATATTCAAGATTGCCGCTGATAAAATATAAAAAAATTAAACATAAAAAAGTTTTTAAAAACATAAAACTAAGAATGGAGCGCAATTAATTGCTATTGGTGTTCCATTAAACATAGTAAAAGCTCCAACCCATCTTTCTTCAGGACCATTGTCAAAAAGACGCCGCCATCTTTTATCTTCCGCTGTTTTTTCCTTTATCAGTCTTTTACTTAAAAAGCACCAACTTTTTGAGATAATATGACAAGAGAAAATTTGAAGATTAAAAGACCTAGCAAACGAGATATTCTCAGACTACCTAAGTACTACCCTTCCAGAGATTTTTCCATATATCGTCGTTGATCTTACAAACTGACGTAACTCATTTGTCGTAATTTTATAAAAGAGAATTACAAGTTTTAGGGAAGTTTGTGCCATCTATTAACTGTTCGTCAGTAACAGATTCGCTGCCAAAACCGCGAAACTTTTACCGCGCAGGCATTTACGGCGCCGGACTCTTCCGCGAAAATGCTGACAACTCCAGGACTTTACTGCGCTGGCCTGTACCGCGCTAGTCGCAAACTCGGGCACCTTAGCGCAAGACCTGGGCCGCGCAAGCTTTACAGCGCAAATGCAAAATCGCGCAAGCCGTAATAGGGACTTATCCTAACATATTTTTTATTTATTTATTTAATTTAGGTAAAATAACAGGGTTGCCCCCAAGTAGTACATTCCTTAATTACTCTAAAAAACTAAGATCTAAAGTAAAAATAACAAAAAATAATAATTTGTCAAAATACGTTACACAAAAATGACATATTCACAGATAAAAAAGTGAGACAATCTCGGTTAGTCGCATTTATTACATAATTTTATCAATCTTACGATCAAGGGATGAATTGCTGCAGTTAAATATTATCGATAAATGACTGTATGTATTTATTAAAAAGTGACATTATTTTATTAACGATACGACGTAATTTGAGACAGTTAATTTCGTTAGCTAAAATTTAATGACCAAATCTTAACGCAAGATTGTCTCTTCGATTGCTAAGACTATCTATTCTAATGATTTTTAAGCGTTCTTCATAATTGCACAGTTTTTTATCTATGTCTAATTTAAACAGCAAAAAGTTGACAAACTTACGTTGTACTCTTTCTAACCTATTACTGTGAATGTCATAATAAGGTGACCAGATCATGCAGCAATATTCAAGCTGGCTTCTAATTAATGAGAAATATAAACCCTGACATTTTGAACGCTTTTGTTAACATTATTTATATGATCCACAAAACGAAACTCTGAATCAAAAAGCACCCCAAGATCATTTATAATTTTAACTCTGGATATTTCAATATTGTTAATGTTATATGAAAATTTAATTTTGTTTATTTTTTTAGAAAACGAAACAAGCTTGCATATGGCAAAATTTATTACCATTTTATTTTTTTAACACCAGGTATATAAAATGCAAATATCCTTTTGTAGTTCTTTGCAGTCGCCTTCGCTGTAAATTCTTTTAAATATTTTTAAATCATCAGCCAATCGTAAGGAAGAAGAAAATCTAAATAGTTTGGGAATGTCATTTGCAAATAATGAGAAAAAGAAAGGAGCTAAATGCGCTCCCTGGGGTACTCCTGATGTTGCTTCTATTTCGTATGATATAAGTTTATTCATTTTCACTCTCTGGTTACGGTTAAAAAAGAACATCAGGTATATAAGGAATCCCCAACACCATATGATTTCAGTTTATGAAATAAAATATCATGGGCAAATTTGTCAAACGCCTCCTTAAAATCAAAGTTAATAATTACATCAACCTGTTTATTATCATCAAGCGCTTTTAATATAAAATTTGAATAAACAGCCAAGATTGTTGACAAGAACGACCACGATAAAATCCATGTTGATTTTCTGAGATTGCATTACTAGGTATAAGTTGCTAGCAATTCACTACTACTACTAAGATACTAATGCTTGTGCATGATAGGTATGTAGCAATTCATCATAAATAATCGAGTCAAATACTTTTGCCATAATGTTAAGTCCTGAGATGGGTCTATAGTTGTTTATGTCAGATATATCTCCTCCTTTAAAAAGCGGTGTTACATTAGCCTCTTTCCATGCTTGTGGAAAGGTTTTTAAATTTAATGAAGAATAAAATATATATGAAAATGGGATTGAGAGGATAGGACTACAATTCTTAAAAAACACAGGCGGTAGTCCATCAGTCCCAGGCCCCTTGTTTATATCTAAGTCAATCATTTTTCTAAAAAGTACATCTCTGTTTAATTCTATATTACAAATGTGTTTATTACAGTCAAGAGTAAGATCAATCAACCGACTTAAAAAAATCTGCAAAATTTTGGACTATTTCTTGTCTCTCTCTAGATTTTATATATGACCAAAAGGATTTCATATTCGCTAGTATATTATGCTGAGTAAATTTGAAAAATAATTCATACTCTTTAATGATTGATTCGCGATTTAATTCATTAGTTTTTTTCTACGGAACATATTATGCATTTTATTTTTATTCTTAATTAACTTAATCGTTTTTGATGAAATGTACGATGGATATTTCAGATTTTTTTGAAGTATTTTTGGTACAAACAGCTCTACAGCTGTATACAAAAGAGTGTTAAACTTGTCCAATAAGTTATTGATTTTATATCATGTGACCGTAAGATAACCCAATCAACTTTCTCAAACATACTTTCCTGACACCTTTCTCGTGATCCTAGAGAGTGTGAAGCCTAACCGTTGTCATTCAGTGCGGTTATGAGCTTGCGCGGTATTAAACTGCGTGTTTTTTGTATTGCTTAGTGCGCGGTAAAGTCCTAGCGCTGTGAGCATTTTCGCGGTAGAATTCGGCTCGTCAAATGCCTGCGCGGTAAAATATTCGCGGTTTTGGCCGCGAATCGTCAATAACCCTTCTGTTTGCACTAGTCCGAAAATCTTACAAAGGTTTTTTTTTGCAAATATTATTAGTTGCTTTTATTTGCTTTTCTAGCTGTTCACCCAGCATGTGTCACTACCGGCCTAATTAAGGTGTGTGGATTGAGTTAAGCAGTTTTTGATGAGCGAGTTCCACTTGCTCGAAACTATAACCAAGTACATGAAAATTATGAGCATATCTCGCGTTGTCTTTTGAGAGAATTTAGTAAGAAAATAGGTGTAATTTTTTTAAACAATTGTTAAATTTTTCTATATAAATTGTTCAGCGGCATACACAGAAATGAATCCTGGGGGGGCTTGAGCGCGGATCGATAGGCAGAGATGAATCCTGTGTTATGGGTGAATATTTAGTGGCTCTGGAAGGGGGGGGGCTTCAACGTTTAAGCCCCCCCCCTGCGTACACCATCGAATTGTTTTCGGAAGTGCGACAGAAACCGCATTATGCCAAAAATTACATTTGATTGTTGAAGTGGCTATGTTGTTAAAATATACACAATTCTGTAGAAATTATTTTGTTGTACAGTGCTGTACAAAATTTAATTCAACCAGACTGTGTACTTTCTTTTAATTATTTTTTTTAAATAAATTTCACACCATTGTAGAAGTTTTAACAGTTTCTGTAGAAAATTTTAATACAACTTATGCAGTCGGTTGTTCAGTTTTCCACCTACACTTTACACAAGGTAGCATCTTCAGACACGTACGTTTCTATATGGTTCATTTCGTAAGTGGAGCCTCACTCTTCAACCAAATATAATTCTCAATACGAGTATAATCTAGTAGTGCACGCCACCTATGCTCAATAATTAAAAAATTTAGAATTTAATTTTTTTTAAATAAATTGCCCAATTCTGTAAGCAAAAAGGTACACTACATTGCTGATTTTTTTACATATTCTTTTTTGAACATGTTGGAAACAAAACTTAGACAATTTACCTTACACAAAACTTTCGAAAAAAATTGCATACCTTAGTAAAGATTTATTCAACAATTAATTGTTACGTTATTTTGCACAATTTTCGTTACACAGCTGAATGTGAAATTTTTATACTAGGATTTTTTTAGGCTTGAAAATTCCCTAAACAAAGAAAATTGCAGCGAATTTGCACACTGGTTCCGAGGGTGCAAGCGCGTTTACTCGAGACAAATACTCTATCGAGAGCAGTACTGCTCGAGACTATATCTTACAAATTGTCACATTGTTGAGACTAATTTTTGGTTACTCTCGAGAGAATCTCGCGAGAGTATTTCTCCCTAATCAATACGCACCCTTAAGTAGGTGGTAAGTACTCTTTACCAATATACACTGAGAAAAGATTTTCGTGTGATTGAAAATAATATAAAATTCAACTGTTTTAAATATTTATATTATTTGTTACAAGTTTTTCCATCCACCTTGACTACATTTTTCCATAAAAAATAAAACAATTTATTATTTGACCACCTAGTTTAAATAAAAACTTTATTCACAGTTTTAATTAAAGATATATTTTTTAATTTTTAATAGAAAATCTATTTGTTTTTAATAGGTTTTGAACTTAAATTTAATTAAATCAAATTGCAGGTCCTATCTGTTCATCAGTTGCCTGCGGGACCAGTACATTAAACTGGTTCTGGGAAGTTTGTTTCCAAGGGAGCAGGCGTGGTGTCCACTCGAGAGATACTCTGTTGAGAGCTAGAGAGTATTTTACGGTTACTCTCTAGAATAGCTCGGGATAGTATTTTCCTTAAATCGACACGCATCCTAAGGTAGTTGGACGTTCCAATATATAACTTTAAAAAAAATCTTAATCCACTATTTAATAATGAATCTATTTGCGTTTAATATATGAACTACTAAAAACAAATAAAGATTTTTTTAATGTATACAATATTTATTTATAATATTTTATCTATTTTCTTAAATGGTTTTTTATTTATTCGCGTAATTTAGTATCATATATTTTAGGTGGATCGAAATTTTTGTCCTACATGTATATTTTGTTTGTCTTCTATTTTATTTAGATATTCTATGAATGCAGACAGGTTTAAATTTCGTTTTATTATTTCCAAGTAGATTTTCCTGTCAGTGTACAGAGTGGGCAGTGGCGGATCCAGGGGGGGCAGAGGGGCCCGCCCCTCTCCCTCCCAGACATATAACTTAGGTTTTAGTTTAGCAGCAGAGGGGCCCGACCCTCCCACTCCCAGGCATATAACTTATTTTTTAGTTTAGCAGCATCACTTATTTAAAATTTGTCACAAATTCTACTTAATTTTTTTTTAAAAATTCGCCTGCGGTGCCAAAAATCTCCTTTAGATACTAAATTTAATAAAAATATTTTGATGTTTGCTGCCACTTTGGCCCATCGTCCCGGAAATCCTAGATCCGCCACTGAGAGTGGGCCAATAAGGCTGGCCACCAGATTTCTCTGGGAAACTGTAGATCCTATGATTCTGAGGATTTTTTTAAATATATGTCAGCGCTTGCATCTTCACTGCAGTTATATTCATTGTGCTCAGCCCCCTCCAAAGCATAAATATGAGGGCTTTAAATTTTAAAATCTTTTGCTACCAATCTATCTGGCAAGTAAAATGGAGATTTTAAAATTAATAAAGAATTTGTTCCTCGTGTACCAAAAATATGTGTTGCGCCTAATTTTAAAATTTAAAAGCCTTGTACCTGGTCTTTGGGGGCTGATCCTTACTTTTTTTTTTTCAATAAAGAGGCAAGTCAAGGCATAGGTATCCAGAAAAATTCGATGGCCAGCCTTATTGAACCACCCTGTATAACTTTTAAAAAAATTCTTAATTTACTATATTTTAATATTTGGTTACCTACAGAAAAATATTTGTTTCTAATATTTTATCTATTTGTTTTAAATATTTTTTCTACTTATTCCAGTATTTTTATATTCATTATTTTAAGTAGACCAAAATATTTATTCTAAATGTATACTTTATTTGTTTCTATTTCATGCAAATATTGCACTTGGTTTAAATATTTTTTTATTAATTTTCAAAAGATTTTTGTTTTAGTCTTGGTTGGTAATTTTGATTAATCATAATTATTAGTAAATTGAAATTAAATCTTCTCAGGGTTATTGGAAAAGTATAGGTTTCATTGAAAGATTCCAGAATTAGGTATTTAAAAGAAAAATATAGAGGAATGACTAAACCTAATCTCAAGGTCTATAGACCTTGGCCTAATCTATTCTGGTTTTCTCCATAACCTCAAAAATAATAAAATGTATTGTATAGGTACTTACCGGGTGGGCCCTATACAATCGATTTTAATGGGAC
This sequence comes from Aspidapion aeneum, assembly GCA_963576565.1. NCBI lineage: Eukaryota > Metazoa > Arthropoda > Insecta > Coleoptera > Brentidae > Aspidapion > Aspidapion aeneum. The sequence continues at coordinate 43,494 of CAUYVT010000088.1, forward strand.
AAAATGCGCTTGGCAGAGAATTAATCAGAGTTTTGACTAAATATATTTTTTTATCCGCCATCTCAAAATTCAAGATGGCGTACGAAATTAAAATGTACCCTTCAAAGATGCTCGTTCATTCTTGTGTGGCGAACATGTTTTAATTATTTTTTTAAATTAGTAAAAAAGCCACGCACAACAAGGTATGACTTAATAAAATCGGTTCGGTCATTCTAAAAAAAAATATTTTTGTTTCAACCATTGTTTTGCATATTATACTGAACCGATCTTAGTGAAATAAAAAAAATCATGATGAGAATTGATTGTTCTTTAAATATTATAGTCGAAATTTGCCGCCATCTTAAAAGTAAAGATGTCGGACAGAATCATACTTGACCCTTCAACGAGGCACGTTTATTGTTATTTTCCACAAATGTTTTAGCTTTTTTTTTTAATTTATAGAGAAGCACTACTCTTCTTCCGTATAACGAGGTACAAATTAATAAAGTCGGTTTAGTGGTTCTCACAAAATCTGATTTGTTTTAACGATTGTTTTACAAATTATACAGTTGCATTGCCAATCCTGTCTGCAATTATTTCTTTACAAATTCATTATTACTGATCCGATTTTAATACGTTAACGTTAAAGAACAATCAATTGTCACCATGTTTTTTTTATTTCACTAAAATCGGTTTAGTAGTAACGAATTTATAAGGAAATGAATGCAGACAGGATTGACAATGACTTTACTAATTTATATCTCGTTGTGTGGGGGCAAAGTAGGGCTTTTCTATAAATTAAAAAAAAAACTAAAGCAATTTCGGAAAAAAAGAATAAATACGCCATTTTGAAAAATTAAGTATGAGTCTGTCCGCCATCTTAAATTTTAAGATGGCGATAAACTTTGATCATGATCTTTACAAAGCAAAATCGGTTCAGTAGTAATGAATTTATAAGGAAATAAATGCAGACATGTTTGGCAACGTAATCGTATAATATGCAAAACAATGGTTGAAACAAAAATATATTTTTTTAGAACCACTAAACCGATTTTATTGTTGTGCGTGGAAAGAATGTAGCTTTTTTACTAATTTAAAAAAAAATAATTAAAACATGTTCACAACACAAGAATAAAGGAGCATCTTTGAAGGGTACATTTTAATTTCGTCCGCGATCTTGAATTTTGAGATGACGGATAAAAAAATATATTTAGTCAAAACTTTGATTAGTTCTCTACCAAGTTCAGTTTGTCCCATTAAAATCGATTACAGTGAAACCTCTCCTTGCAGACACCTCTATTAAGCGGACACTTCCTTTAGGCGGACAAGTTTGTTGGATCTGGACACTCTAATAACCGGACGCGGACAATTTTTTCTGGTTAAAAAATTCTGAAACCTCCCTTAACCGGACGCGAACATCTGACTACGGGACGGAGCGCTGCACGACATGAACATAAATATTATGTAGTATGTTGGCAACAATGGACTCTGCAGCCGGGGAATTACCTCTTTCCGTTTTAATGCGGAGACGAAATACATCTGTCGTATTTGCAACATTATTTTATTGGGCGGAACTGCTGTTTATTGTTCAGTTGGGTAAAAATAGATCTCTTTGAAATGGCGTCTAGTAAAAAAACTTCTTAGGTTATGTGGAAAAATGGATGTTGTTAACGTTTGGGAGAAGGAACATCTATCAGCAGGAAAGATCGTCGAAAAATTTAATATCGGAAAATCTCAAGCAGCGGAAATTGTTAATAAATATATATATCAAAATTTCGCAATTTCCTCTCTTAAGCGGACACCTCCAATAAGTGGACAAAATCGACGGAACCGTGAGTGTCCGCTTATGGGAGGTTACACTGTATATAGTTCAAAAGTTAAAATTAAAAAAAAATTGTCCGGTTTTTTTTGGCCCACCCGGTATATAAACAATGTACTTGCCTTAGGTAGAGACACTGTATACAGGGTGTCCCATAACTTAGGGGCCATAGTGCAGCAGGTGATAGAGGAGGTTATTTCTGAGAAAAAAGTTTATATAACATGGGGGTCAACACACATCTGTTTTCAAGGGGGGAAAAAGGGTTTTACAAAAAATTGTGATTCAAAAATGTAGTATTCCTTTTTTTTGATAAAATTACAAGTTGAGGAGATGCAGGCTATCAAAATAACCTGCAAAAATGTATAAAAAATAATAATTAAAAAAAAATAACTTTTGCTTACTTATTCTCTTAAAAATATGAATAATATTTTATTATTATGTCTCGCTAGAGACTTGTTTTTATTAACAAAAAACATTGCGTTTTATAAGTCATTTATAAAAGTTTATACCAAAAAAGTACTTTTTTCAACAAAAAAAAATGGACCGACTAATTTTTTTCAAAATAATTTTTATTTTAGAGTATTGCTCTTATTCCGGTATACGACTTTACCCAATTTCATATTTTTACAGCGTTTTTTTTTTAAGTTATTATCAAAAATGTAAAAAAAAATGCCAAATTTGATGCTCTGTATCTCAACCAGTGGCGTATATAAGGGGGGCCCGAGCCCCCCCCCCGAAGCTAAGATTTTTTTAGATATTTTCCACATATTTCATGAATAAAAACTGTCTCGGCCCCCCCCCCAAAACTTTTTTCTATATACGCCACTGATCTCAACAAAGAAAGAGTTTTGACCCATGTATTAAAGGAACTTTTTTATTACACATGACCTCGTTTATCACCTGTTGGCCTATGGCCCTTAAGGTATGGGACACCCTGTATATGACATATCATTAAAATATGTCATACATACAGGGTCACTAGCCATAGGCAGTTAGACTTTTGTGACATTTCCAACCTCCTTATATATTCTTATATATTTTTTTATAGCACCTACTCCAACGGTGCTATTTTCCTCCAAGCGCCGCTATGCAGAGTTCTCATCCCCCCTCCCCTCTAGCGGCAACCATCCGAGGTCGCAAACTTAGATGTATTATCATATTACTGTATCTATGTCTACCATCCCACCAAATTTCAGCTTTGTTCGACCTTTTGCAAATAGAGCCCCATATTTTGTACCTGACGCTTGGGCTACTAGTCATATTAGGAATTCACCTGGAAAAAAATAGGTGCAAGCTGGATTTTTGTATATTTATTCGTCAGCATCCGGGACACATCTCCACATCTTCTTCGCGAAAATCCTCCTTGAGTTTCGCTAGGCCCCAAATTGTCTAAAAATCAGTTTTTTGTGATTTTCTTAAAAACTAATAACATTTTCAAAAAAAAACAAGAGGGAAAAATACGCAAAATCATTCGGTCTATACTATAAAATGTTAAAAAATATATTTTAAAATGATAATTTTTTTTATTTAATTTTTTTCCCACTTTGTAGGTAACTTGTTTTAAAATGTCAATACTTTATAATATTAATCTTGATTCTCACTTGTATCATACACCATTTGTTAAAATGTAGTTTTTTTAAAAGTAAAACAACTAAGTAAAGGTTAGGAAAGCCGGACCACCATTGGGATTTTGAAAATTTAATTTTTATACAATTAGGAACTACGGTACGATACAAAAAAGCGTAATATTAAAAATATTTCACTTCTGGTTAGAAACAGTGTTAAAATACGCGCAAATGCGCACAACTTTATTTTATTTGAAATTCCAGCTTTACAGATAATAAAGTAATTTTTATAAAATTTTAGAAAAAATTGTGTTTCACTAAACTTAAATGTGAAAAAGTGGTTTAGACAAAATAAATGGAACATAAGGGCAACGATCTCTATTATAAGGGTGGTTTATTAAGGGTTAACAATTATAAACAGAGGTACTTACATGACGTTTTAACAAATACTCGTATTAATATGAAATTTTAAGTTTTTTATGTCAAGAATTTTTGCCAAGGCTGTCAAAAACCAGGCTATATGTACATGGATAAATAATTTTTTGTTGATATTTTAGAAACTAAAGCTGTTATATGTACTCATGTTTATAATTTTAAACCCATAAAAACCACCCTCAGGTAACATTTAGTTGGTTTAAACCCCTTTGCTCTCTTAAAGTTTAGTGAAAGACTATTTTTGCTATCAATAGCGGTTTGGCTGGAATTTCAAATAAAAGTGTGTACATACACAGAAGTTGAACTTTTTTTATGTACGCTTTCTTTTTCTCATACATACATTAATTATATAAAAATATTTTTTCCATGTCCCATTGGCGGCCCGGATATTATTTACCATTACCCTCTAAGCCTTACTTAAAGTTGTTTAACTTTTAAGAAACAAAAACTAAATTTAAGTACATGGTGTTTTGCACAAGTCTTTTTTTTCTTTATTTTACATTATAGACCAAATGATTTGGCGTATTTTTTTCTCTTTACTTTTTTTTTAAAGTTATTAGTTTTCGAGAAAATTGCTCAAGGGTAATATTTGAATAATTAAAATCCAGCTAGCACGTATTTTTTCCAAGTTTCAGGGTTTTTTCACCTAATATGACTATGACGTTGAAATTTATTTTGGTTGTGCTGTACTGATGAATTCTAACAGGGCGGTATAGTTTTTGCAAAGTCACCTGAAATGCTCCTAATACGGGGTTCTATCGATTTCATGAAATTTTGCTTCAATCTGCCCTTCAAAAGTTATCCAAATTCACATAAAATCTTCCTGGTATAATTTCAACCCTACTGACAGAGAAAAGGCGCGGCTCTTTGCGGTCCGAGCACAAAGCATTTGTTTTCTGACCGACCCAGCACAGGTGGTTAGACGGCACCTGATTGGCAGATTTTTTTGAGATGCGCTTTTAATTGCTTTCGGGTGTAGTATGCAGAGTTAGAAAATAAATCAGTGTCGTTTCTGTAGGTGTAGGAATAGAAAGTTTTATTATTTATTTTTATTTCTTTAGTTTCCGCTACAATTAAATGAAATAATTTTCATGAGTATATCTACCGCCACCCATGTGACTTTCTTTAAAGGATATGCCGATGGTCGGGTTTAACCTTTGTTCAACTGACTTTGCAAAAACTATAACATCGAAGTTTGCGGCTGTCACGACCCCGTTTTGAGGACGAGCCCGAACATTTATTTATTTATAGACGGAGAGCTGGCTACAGAAGAATTATTTTTGGAGACAACAAACAAAAAGTTGTCAGAAGTCTGGGCGGAAGTAAAAAGACGCCGGAAAAATGTGTAATTTTTGATCATTTCTATATTTACTTATTCAATGCAATTTCTTGCAAATTGTCAAAAGGCCGCTTGACATGGCGCAATAAACTTGCAGTTGCATGCAAGATTAGGGTCCCTGACATGACACAAAAAATGTGTAATTTTTGATCATTTCTATACTTACTTATTCAATGCAATTTCTTGCAAATCGTCAAAAGGCCGCTCGACATGGAGCAATAAACTTAGTTGCATGTAAGATTAGTGTTATTGAATAAAAATATGTCTTATTCAATAACATTAATCTTACATGCAACGGCAAGTTTATTGCTCCATGACAAGCGACCTTAAGTAAAAGCGTGACGGAAATGTAGGGTATTAAACATACATTTTCTTTTCAAAAAATATTGTATCAAACACCATTTCCTAAAATGTAGTTTTTGTTTTTTGACAAGGTACAGTATTAAAGAACTGGCAGAAGTCTGGCCGAAAGAAAATAGCCGCTAGAAGGTGCTTAATTCTTATGTTGCAAAAAAATTGGCAATAAATATGTCACTAGCACCATGACACACTAGTTTATCGTGACTAGCACTAGGTAAACTTCTGACAATTTCTACACTTATTTTGTAGTTTACAATCAAATTACTTGTAAATCGTCAGATGGCTAAGTGGAAGCGTAACTGCAATTTTTTTTAAAAATATATGATTCTAGATGCAAAATCTCGATGTTGGTTAAAAGTTTATAATTTTTTCCCTTGGATGCAATAGTTTTAATATTTATATAATTTGTTTATAAATATGGTAGTTGTTCTTTTTTTTCGACACCTTAAGCTCCTTAAAAACAGATTTCACATTTTAAAATTAAATTAAAAAAAAATGTTTCAGTTTTTAAATGATATAAATATTTTATATTATTACTTCGTTACTTGAGATTCTTCTAAATTTTTAAATAATACAATTTTTATAAAAAAAGCAAAGCATATACATGTGTCTCTAAGCTCCTCATGGTAATGTGTCTCTAAGCTCCTCATGGTAATGTGTCTCTAAGCTCCTCATGGTAATGTGTCTCTAAGCTCCTCATGGTAATGTCTTACTTCTCGTCGACCCATGTCCCAACGGCCGCTGATGAGTATACGCAACCCATCAGAAATTTATTTTTTTATGAAAAATTGAAAACTTTTCGCCTTAAAATATGGGCGATACCATTGACCCAATGTTAAACATGAAGTAGCGGAGGTATTTTTTTTTGACGCCACATATGTGTTAATGTAATGTGTTGATATGATGATTATATTTCAAATATAATCTTTAAAAATTTAAAGTTTTATTTCGTAAATGGGTTAATAACCAATAAAAGATAAAAACATATTAATACTTTATTTTAAGATAATACAAATATACTTTATTTATGATATTTAACCGGAAGAAAACAGAAAAAACTGCGGGGAAAGCTGCGTGGATTCAGCTATTCTAATACACTCGAACCTCTATAACTCGAACCTCTCTATAACTCGAACCTTTTAAGCGGTCCCTGCACTTTTTACATGTATTTTAACTCATGTGACTCGAGTTTCTATAACTCGAACTCTCCATAACTCGAACTATTTTGGTTGTCCCTTCAGGTTCGAGTTATAGAGGTTCGACTGTATATGGCAAAATTCTAATATGGCAAACATTGAAAAGAAAACTTATTAACATCCCGATACTGTATTAATAATTTGTGCTTCTTCATGTTTTAATGCTAATTAAGTTACACTTATAAAAGGAAATATAGAAAACATCAGTTTTGGAAAATATTTACGCCATAAAGGGGGGGGGGGAGGCTGCAACATCTAATAATTTATACATTTGCAAAAAAAGCTTCTTTCACAAATTTTGTCACCCTTATGTCCCGCACAAAGTCGCCTCATTTTTGAGTTCTATTTTTTAAAAATCTGATAGGAAAGTGTCACGAATTTCAAGGTAAAAAAATTGTCTAAAAGTCCTTCACCCCTATTGCTATGAGAAAAATAAAAAATAATAAAAACTGTCACAAAAAACTTAATTTAAGACATTCAGCAATTTTATAAAAGACGCATAGAAAAGTGAGGGGGGCTACAACCCTTATATAAATATCGGTGTCCGAAAGTATCTCGAACCCTTATGCCTCGAAACCCGTCTAACGTTCTAATTTTTAAAAATCGGTCAAGAAACGAGTATGACGAAATACATACACAATACACAATTTACTTTTTTACAAAAAGAAACATTACACAAGATTCAGGACTAAATTTTAAAAATTAACACTTTGGCCCACTCTTCGTCAAGTATCGTAAATTTTGTGCCAAATTAAAATTCCTTCTCCATTACTCTGTCACCCCTGTTTTTTAAGAAAATTTAAAAAGAACTCCAAAAACTCCACGAAAAATTAAGTTTGAACGCTCTAGTTTATGCTAACATTTCCTTTTAAATGTTTACTTTATAAAGAAGTTAAATGAAAAAATATATAGACGTGCAGTTCTCTTACCTTAGAAGAAAATACCTGGGACAGGCTTGAGTGTTTACTAATGACTGAATTAAATTTCGCAGCTATTTTGTTTTTTTCGCGTTTATGGACATTTTCTAAATGACTATGGAAATTAAGGCAACTTTTTTCTCTTAATTTCGTTAAACAGAATTTTTTATATTGGCAAAAAAAAATCAATACTGACGAAATGTGGATCAGTGACGAGAATTGGGACAAGGATCTTACCCTGCAACATATTCCATCTTTTTTCGTTGTTGCAATTTTGGTCTTAAAATGGCAGCCGTATTTAAACCTCTAAACGTTACTAGGAGATGTCCGCTATACAGGGTGTCTCTAAAAGATCTGTACAAAAGCACATATTCCTGAGGTCAAAATAAGTCGATTTAAAGCAACTTACCTTAGTCTGAAATTGCTCCGTTTCAGAGATATAGGGTGGTAAATTTAAAAATAAAAAATTGATTGTCTTTAGATTTCTCAACGCATTACTTTAAAAATTGGTACTCGGAGGTTTTTTGGGATGCGAAACCTAAATATGGATACCTTTTCACTGTTAGAAGGCGCTTCACAATGCTCTTTTTATAGTTTAAAATGACTTAAGTTTTTTCTTAGTGTAACTTTCAACTTTCTTTGTTAAGAAAATATTTTCCTGAATCTTTTTAAGACAAAAATGTACTCTTGTTAACATGCGCTAAAGTAAGTCGTTTTCGAAATATTTCCGTTTTTAGTGTTCGATGCCGCAACGGAATACTGAAATTATTTTAAATGACTATTACACTAAAGTGTTCTACTTCTGGCAAAATGTCATAACAACGGCCAGTTTTCTACTGACTATTGGTCTCTAGCTTTATTCAAGTTTGTTGCTTTTCGGCAATTTCGCTCATAAAATTTTTTAATTTAAAAATTTAATTTTTAAATATACCACCCTATAACTCTGAAACGGAGCAATTTTGGACTAAGGTAATTTGTATTAAATCGACTTATTTTGACCTCAGGAATATGTGCTTTGTACAGACCTTTTAGAGACCCTGTATATTTTACATGTTAAATATTTGAACAAGTTTCCGATCAATAAACCGATTTTCAATTGTTTTGGTAAAGTAATACTGAAAAATAATATAATTCTAATATATCTTGAGCTTTTTACCATGTTTAAATATTAATACACATTTAATACGGTAGTGCATCTACAGAGACAGTTTTAAGTTCTTTAGTCCAATTTAGCTGTGAAAATTTTGAATATGATTTTTTCGATCGATCATGGATTTTTTAGAATTTCGAATTTAAACGCACCCTTTAGAGTTGGTACTATAATTTGAGACTATTTTTAACAAAAATCCTATGACAGCACGGACTAGGTTACCAAAAAATAACATATCGTTGCAAAAAAAACTTTCGATTTTCTTTACTTTTAAAATTAATTTGAATTTTTGTAAGATCTAACTTACTGATAAATGATCACTATGCTTTTGCACGTTTAGTTCGGAGCCTAAGCCACTTTTGTCTGCATTTTTGCGTCCCGTAATGATACTTGGCACGAATATAGTACAACATTATAGTATTATTTTAAGAAGTGGTGCTCATCCCTAACCCAGTGCAGAGCAAAGATACAGGGTGTTTTATTTTTAATTGCATCTATCTAATTAAAATTCTGTATAAAATTCAAATATAAAGCTAGAGCAATGAAACTTTGCACCGATTATAAGGACATATACACTTTTATTTTAAGCTATAAAAAAAGATATATTGATTTATTTTTTTTCAAAAAATAAAAAAAAAATATTTTTTTTTTGAGAAGTTTATGGTGTGGGTGTTGAGTAGAAAAAAAATCACAGAAGCTTAGTTATGCAGGATACGGCGAAAAAATTTAATGTAAGTATAACTAATTTGTTTCTCTTTAAAATCAAAATTGCTGGACGGGTGTGACATATACACGGTCGGAGTACAGGGTGGTTATATTTACTAATTCTATATTTAAAAAATCTAAAAAGATGGAAAAGTATGTGGATTTGTTAGACGTAACGATATTGTAAAAAAATATATACCGAATAAAAGATATTTAGCCCTTATGTATATTTTATGTAAAGAAAAAAGAGCTAGGTTGAACTGTTAAAAATACAGGGTGATTTTTAAAAAGAAGTAATATTTTTATGATCATTTTAAATAGTTTTTTTACAACGACGTTACAAATCACTATAGAAAACTCAAAGTCAGCACATTACAACAACACTAGTACAGCTTTTATTTTCTTAAATCAAAATTGTTGTACAGATTGTTAAAAAGTAACTACACAATAAAATTTTTTCGCAATTTTTTATTTTAGTATTAAAAAGTCAAAATACTCTAGATATGTCAAATAAACATGTCATTAAAATCACTATATTCTCCTTTATAAACCGTTTATCGGACTCTATGTTTGTATAAAGCGCTACATCATTACCATTTTCTGAACGTATATACTGGGCCACAACTACTTTGCTGTCATTTTTACTGTTTTTTTACATTATCTACTGTAGCTACTGTGTCAATAAATATTTTGCAACAGAAATTGGCACAATTTGTCGACTTACCACAGGCTATAACACAAAAATTTAAGTTTGCGTAATTTGGTAATATGTTATAAGATACAGGGTGATGAAAAATTATGTAAAAAGTAGTAGTTTCAAATTTTTGTCCATTCCGGTAATGCAGTTTAAGATACGTTCTTAGTTTTACTCCTTGTTATAACTAGAGGCACGTCTTTTTAACTTGGTGTGCACAGTGTTACTTAGTTTTGTAATGGTGGTAAGAAAATACAGGGTGTTTCTTTTGTCAATATATAAAAAGTTTTAAACACGTAAAATTTATAATTTTTTTTCTTTGGCACCATTTAAGTGCACTTAGGCATGAAGAAAATTTAATTGCACTAAGACATAAAATCTTGGAAATAAAAGAAAAGTCGAAAAACGCGTACATGAGTTACAGTAAACAGTAAAATTAAAAATAAAAAAAAGTTCGCTTTACATAGTACAGTAGAACCCTGATTATCCATGCGCGGATTATCCGGACTGCGGATTATCCGTGCTATGATTTCCCATCATCGAAATTGTGTTTTTGATTTTGAAGTTCTATCGAAATAACGTTACCGGAAATCACTCAACCAAAACATTATGTAGAATTATATTTTTTTGTGAAATAGATACATATAAATTTAGTTTGAACTTATGGGATCTTTTTTTCTGTCATATTTTGAGTATATATACATAATATGTATGTAACATGTAATAAATGAATATTCGGATTATCCGTGCTTTTCACTTATCCGTGCCTCGTCCGGTCCCGTGTAGCAGGGTTCTACTGTACCTTCATTCGATAGAAAATTTAATTTTAAACAAAAGTTAGCCTTGGGCTTTTTTTTCCTAAATGCAAAAATACAAAAAATATTAACGATTTTCTAAACAAAGACAGCTTTCGATATCCCGTATGATTAGGAAAGTTGTTAATAACTTTGTTATTTTTGACTTTAAAAAAGTCATAAAATAGCTTTCGTTTAAAGCCAAATGTTCTTTCTATTGGCTTAACTATATACCGTCCCATTTAAAAAATGTAGTTTTTTTTATCATAACCCACCTACTCGTCTTTTGATTTTCTTTTCGTTCATCACCATCGTAATCAGAGGAAAAAATACCTTTTTTCTATTTAACCGACCCTGTAGCTCTAATACTAACGAAGTAAGTAATAGTGCCGACTTAACTTTGAACACCCTGTATATTAATATAAAAAAATTTTAGAAACCACGTTTACTTAATTTATCAAATTTTATTAAGTCAGGCTTAGTTAGGTGTTTTTAATATTCACTGGCGTAGATCTCAGAACAGGTACATTTAAGGTGTCAGTTTTTTACGTATCATGTGAACAATTTTATATCTATTTTCGTTTAGAATGAACGAAATTACCTGGAAATCGATACCCCACACGACCACTTTAAATGAAATAAGATTTTAACAATGTCTGCCCTCCTTCCTTTTGCCCCCCCTCAAAAAAACCGTTTTCTCAACTTTATTTTTTTGTATTTTTTTTTTGAAATTACAAGCTATATGGTAAAACGAACAAAAAACTTTACTGTTAAATTTTTTCTGTCCCACCTCAAGTACGCCCCTGTATCTGGGCCCTGCACTGGGTTCCATTGGAGCACCACTTCTAAAATGGCATCTCTAGATGTCTACTATCTCTGTAAGCAGACAAACCCCAAAATTCCCCTCTTAGGCCCCGAACTAGTTAGCCTACACAAAATATTTACAGTTATTTGACCTGTAATTATTACAAAAATATACCTAAACCGGTCAGGGTCAAGTATATACTTAGTACTAAGAGCCCGGTCTAAGTGCTAAGTTTTAAGATCTCAATAAATACTGGTGTTAACGTCTCTACCCAGTACGCCCTTTTGGTGCCAATCCGATGCTTGTCACATAAAAACATGAGACGACCATTATGTGCCGGAGCAGTACTTCTACGAGTTACGCCGCTGCGTTGTGTTTCTTTGATGGCAATTTATCAATTTTTTCACACACGCTTGTTCTAGCAGGACGACAAGTGGATCGCAAAGCTGCCTTGCCAGCCGCTAAAGAGGTCTAACGGTAACCGCTGCTGAGGTGCTGTTTGCTCCCCACTGAAATCTAGTAGCCTGCAATGCATGTCACTCGTAGATATCCACAAAAAAGTGGAATAATAATAATTCCTGCTAACCAATTATATACATAGTGATTCCTGATGGCCTAAGTGCGAAAAATTTAGTGAAGTAAGTATTCTTTAGGCAAAAATAAAGACTTTACTTACGACTTCTTCACCCACTAGAAATAAGTAAGTACACAGGGTGTTTCACAACTTATCGGACAAATTTTAACGACAAATCTGGGTTACCTAGAAAAAAATATGAAAAAAATCACACATTTAAAAAACAAATACCTATTCCCTTAAAATTGTCTTCATTAACTTAAATTGAAGCTTAAGTGCCTTGAATCCAATTTTAAACAGCTTTTATTGTTAACTATTAAAAATATGTTATTATTTTATTTATATCTATCTACTTTTTACGTTACTCAGAAAAGAGAACTTGTGGTGAATGTTTCTTGGATAAGGGGTGAAACAACCTGTATATATTTCTTAAATTTTTAAGATTTCTAATCAAATTTGGCATATTTTATTTTTATTGGAAAAGGTTTAAACTGGCACGATATATCTTGCTTGATTGGTGGTTCACATCACCTGCAAACTTAAAAATTACGTTAATGCAGAAATAATTTTGGATTGAACATAAAAAAAATGAGGTTTACCCTGGATGTCTGTCAAAATTAAACTTAAAAGCTGATTGGTTCGAAATGAAGTGTAATGTTTAAAGCAAAAAATAAATCACCTAAAATAATATTTTGCTACTTGCGTGCGGAAAGTACTTATTTTGCATACGAAAACACTTTGTGCGCTCTTTTTTGTTACTTATAATTACCGTGTTTATGTACGATTTTTTAGAGTTTTGGTGGTTTATTAAATTATATTTAAACAGAAGTATTTTTTAGTGTTGAACTGAATTCTACCTTAATTTAGTGCCTAGTAAATATCATACCCCGCATTTCCCCAAATCGGTTCCCCATGGTCCAAAAGTTTCAGCACAAAATGGTACAAAAAGACACTCATTTAAAATATCTTTATATATACCTATTAATTTGGAGATTTTCATAAACTGGCTACTTCCCCTGACTGGTAAAGAGGTCAAAGTGTCACTACGCGTACGAGTACCATCCGAGATAAGTTGTTTCCCATTCTTCCCGTTGTGGTTTCCTTGAATTCTGGGAAAATTTAATTCCTCTCCCTCAAATAACAACAATTGATTGGTCCACGTATCTAATTTCTGAAAACATACTTTGAGTTAACATGGAGATGCCTGGACATAATGTAAGCATAATAACAGCCTAGGCACCATCAGATGACGAAAGAGTACAGGGTGTCCCAAATTGGGCACTTTTAGGGGGTTTAAGGTACTTCTAGGGGAGACAGAGAAAAACTAACCACGCGTTGCGAGGCTCAAATTTCAAGAGAAGACTTATAGTGAAAACCGCATTTTGAAATATCGTCTCGTCTTTGAGCTACGGGGGCCTTTTGAAAAGTCTGCATTTTTGAAGGGGGTCTATAACTTCGTTATTAGTGGAAATTTTGATTTAGAGTAAATTGCAGTTTTATAGACTTTGTCACGAGGAATTCACCCGCTAAGTTATATTTTAACTGTCACTTTTAGTTTTTGAGATATGACATAAAGTTGCATTTTTTCTTATGGAATGGCCTATATTTTAATTAATTTTCGAATTCGTCATTGAATTCTTTTAAAAATGATTTATCATATATCATAGTTTGATTGAGCGGTTTAGAAGATATGCAACTTTTTCACTTATTTCTAGTGCGCTATGATTTCCTGCTGAGGCAGGTAAAGGCACTCCAGTATTTTTGTTATTTTACACAGTCACAAATATAGTAAGGCTGGTTTGGAAAAATTATAATTCAGCTGACGGCCCTCAAAGCCTACTTATAAAAAGTAAAAAAAAAATGATACATATTTCAAAATAAATTTAAAACGCTTTTGTGCAAAATAATTTCATATCAAAGCGTAATGTCAAATTGTTTAAACAATTGAAAAGAATGACAAAACGCCAAGACGCAAGGCCAACTTGATTTGCATAGTATAAGACAACAAAACTATAGGAGCATTGAAGTAGAATTTGACCGCAAGGCTTTCACGTCAATGGCGCATGACGTCATTCAACGCACACTAGACAAAAATAAAAAACTTTAATTATCTCCGAAATCGCTCAATCAAACTATGACATATGATACATCATTTTGAAAAAAATTCAATCACGAATTCGAAAATTAATTAAAATATAGGCCATTCTATAAGAAAAAATGCAACTTTATGTCATATCTCAAAAACTAAAAGTGACAGTTAAAATTTAATTTAGCGGTTTAATTCCTCGTGACAAAGTCTATAAAATTTCAATTTACTCTAAATCAATATTTCCAATAATAACGAAGTTATAGACCCCCCTTCAAAATGCAGACTTTTCAAAAAGCCCCCGTAGCTTCAAGACGAGACGATATTTCAAAATGCGGTTTTCACTATAAGTCTTCTCTTGAAATTTGAGCCTCGCAATTCGTGGTCAGTTTTTCTCTGTCTTCCCTAGAAGTACCTTAAACCCCCCAAAAGTGCCCAATTTGGGACACCCTGTACCTACAAAACCAATGATCTTTGACCACCTTAATGAGACTATAGCCAAAATGTAGACAAACCCAAACCAAAGTGGTAGGGCCATTTGGAGAGGAAGTGACAAATGAAAACCCACAACCTAAAAATAAATATGTTTTTTTTTAAATATTTGGATATCGATATACCTGGATTCAGCCAACAAGAAATCTTAAATCAATAATTAATTATAACTCGGAATTAAAGCGGTATGATGTGCGAGAACTTCGTGGTGTCACCTGTGGATCTGACCACCATCTGGTAAAAGCAAAAATATTATTCCCTTTAAGAAAATCATAACGAGACCCGAATATCTGTCAGCCTCTCCGAGGAGACACTTAGAAGTAACTAAAAAGCTTAAATCCGAAAAAGTTAGGGGACATGGGGGAATATACGCTGAAATGCTCAAATATAGATCAGAGAAACTACTAGAAAATGCATAATGCATAACGATCCAGTACCTGATTATTGGAAAATAGCATTCATATCCTCAGCACATAAAAACGGAAACAAGCAGGTTTGCAACATTTACAGAAAAATTTCAGCAACCAGTACTCTAAGTACGGTAGGATTTTTAGAGATCTAATAGATAATGATTTTCATGAACAAGAAGAAGAAGAGCAAAATGAGTTTCGTTCAGGCAGATCTTGTAGTGATAATGTTTTTTGTCTTAAACAAGTAATTAAGAAAAGACAGTGTTAGAACAAATTCTATTTCAAAAATATATCGCAGTAGCTTTGAAAAACTGGAAACGTAAAGTACACGGCATGTGAATAAAACTTAACGACCGATTTAGCATATACACACTACATATTGCCGACGACCAAGTAATTGTAGCTAATGACAAAGAAGACATAAAGTTTATGATGAGAAAGTATAGATAGAGTACTTATATATTGGAAACGAATAAAGTGATTTAGAACTAGATAATATAGCAACAGACTGTAAAGAACTGGAAAAAATTATAATATAAGCAAAAAAGTTTATTGGATGTCTTAACATTATTTAATGGAGCAGAGAGATAAAAAAAGAAGGTAAAAAGTAACACATATAAAACAATGCTAAAAGCACGCTGTTGTATGGAATAGAGACTTACGGAAAAATTTAAAACAAAAATGGAAAGTATCAAAATAGATGTAATAAGAAGATCAATGAGACTTTCTAAAACAGATCATATAAGAAATGAGATCAGAAAAGCAGTAATGCGAATCGATGGAAGCATAACAGATGACATCACTAAAAGACAACTGATACGATACGGCCATGTACAACGGATGAACGACCAAAGATTACCGAAGAAGGTCATGGCAACCCATAGGGCGCAGAAAAAGAGGGCGTCCTAAACTGGAATAGCAACAGTCAATCCAAAGATCAATGAGTAAAAAAAATCTAACAGAAGATGATTGTCAGGATTGAAGGAGGGGGAGAATAGGTGTCGGACAACTTAGAAAGACGTTCTAAACCGATACAGTAGTTGTAATTAAAAACCATATTTAATAACTTATATTAATATGCAAAAAGAGGATAAGCTATCTTGTAACGCCGCGGTTAGGGGTGCTTTAGTCGAGCGGTATATTTTTACAACTTGTCCCTTTCCACGGTTACATTAAATTTATTTGGAGGTAGGCGCCCTAGTTGCACATAGCTATGATAAAGGCCAGTTGTTGTTATTGACTTTTGGTTGTTGTTAAAAACTCTAGATTTTCTTTAAGACTACATTTTTATAGAAAATGGTTAAATCATCTTTTACTTTTTAATAATTCACTTTAATTTTAACTTTTTAAAACTTTTCACTTTTTGGCTGCAACTTTAACACTGGTACTTTAATAATGCCTGGATATAATTCAAGAAATCGAATTTATAGCCGATCCCCTCTTGTTGATCCCCCACAATTTTTATGACGAAACAGGTCAATGTATTTTTCAAGCTTTTGTGTTTTGATCGAGCCAGTGTTTCTAATTATAGCCCTAATCAATGAATACAATAGAGTCGTGTATTCATTGCCCTAATATATAAACAATTTCCTAAGACGCGGACAAGAAACAGGTAAAAATGGGATTTTTGTCAACCTCTTCTGTGGCTCATTTAATTAATTTCATTTGTAATTTTGCGATCGATCAAATCAACAGTGCTCTCCAGTGAAAATAAGTGTTAGGGTTTTAGTTCAGCTGGCTTCATGTGAGTCTCAACCATTTTATTTTAACTCTTTTTTTTATTTTTGCTTTAAATATTACTTGTTCATCATCGACCAGTTTCTCAATACTTTTTATTATTTAATTATTTATTTTAATTTAATATTTAAAATTTTTGGTTTTTATTATTTTATTTTAAAAATATTTTTTTATTGTTGTAATTTTTTACTTTTTTGATTCAATAATACTTGTATATTTTCTGCCAGTTTTAGAATATGTTTTTAATATTTTTAATTTAGGTTTTAATGAATATTTTTTCTTTTTCTGAAAAAAAATTAATTATTTTTTTTTAATAAATTTTTTTTAATTTGAATTTTAATGAATATTATTTAAAAAAAAATACCATAGAATACCCATACCATACCATTTAAGAAAAAAAAAATAATATCTAATTAATTTTGTTTTTTTTACTTATTTATTTTTCATCTTCTTAAATTTTATTATCAACTAAACGGAAACCTTGAAAGTTCTCATATTTTTGGTAAAATATTTTTATATTTTATTAAATAAACCCCGACCTTTACAATCTGACGAAGTGGTAACTAAACTTATAAAGAAAATAACTATAGTATAGTAAAAAAAGCCAGCAAACCAAATATGTGAGTTTTTTCACTGATAAATTTTTTCAAGTTAAGCTAGAAGTTGAAATGGCGCAAAATTCCGTAAGATTTTGATATACGTACCAATTCGGGTGGCCTTGACTGAGTGATTTTAAAATTGTTATCAAAATTAAGTTAACCAAGGGTAATCCTTTTATTACAGATACAAAGCATTGTGACAACTCTGCTGACTCTTTACAATCAAATGAAGTAAATGATAAAATATCAGGTCATGTAAGTGGTACTAAATGGTTTGCAACCTCGCAGAAGCAATCAAGTCAAAGCAAAGATCAGCTGAGTCCTGTGGAGTTTTCTCAACCTCTGCAAAGGAAGTACTCTGCTGACAATGTGCCATAAAGAAGCACCTGCTGGCCTGGGGTGGGTTCTTAGAAGGGTCAGTACAAAGCATACAGAATGGGTACAACATAGCATTTTCAAAACCGAAAATATTAATAAATAACCGGACATTATTAAAAACGTCATTCATCACAACAAGACATGAAGATAATTGTCCGCGATCAAGAAAGAATTGGTAATAAAGGAACAAAAACAAAACCGAACAAAAGCGCATATAGACAATATCATAGAAAAGTTTGTTTGTGTGTTGTTCACCAAAAGAAATGCGTCTCTGATACTGATAGAATTGAAGCGTCTTTCACTGCAGCCTCTATAGGCTATTTCAAGCGACCAAAATGAAGCGAATTTTGTATTGATGTAAAAAAATTATGCGAAAGGCGTCTTGGAGCCTAGGTATTAGGATTCGTTTGCGATTAATTGACCAATAGGTTAGGTTAACACTGATTTAGACCGATGCCCGTGCAACTCATGCAAAAGAAGAATAGGGCAGCTAATCTTAGGAAAAAATAGATACGTTTAAGTTTTTATTTATTTTTGGATTTAAACACTATTATTTGTCCCCGCAATTGTAAAATGAGATTCGCATTTCGCTTTTAACGCACAAATTTAATTTTAAGTGTTTGCTTTTAACTTGCACGATATCCTAGTAGCGATCAAAAAGATGTGACGTATAGTGCATAGCAATACAAAATCCGCTCTTCTTTGGTAGCTTAAACTAGGCAGAGATAATGCATGTCAATATTTGCATCGCAGTATCACAAACGCTTTGCTTAACAACCCATTTTTATGTTCTTTATGCTTTTGTCCGATTTTAAGAAAGGACGTTATACAAAACTTTGTTTGTTTTTGTTCGACTGCTAGCAATGCTTTTTTGACTGCGGACGAATATGCCCAAGTCTTGTTTTAATAGTATACGGTTATCAGTAATTCCGTTTTTGAAATTGGACTTAATATTTAACCTTATACCATTCCTTTAAGATCTTGGACGATTTTAATTTCTCCTGTGTGACAATGAATAGGGATTTCCAGCTCTCTGCTCTTCCTTTGTAAGGCCCAGGGCTAACTCTACTAATACCATTAAAGAGATAAGTATTTAACAATGTTATTTCAAATAATACTTCTATAAACATATGGTTAAAAATATGTTTAATATTTTCTACATTCTAATTCTAGCTTTTAGTATAATATCGTGACATCGGTCTTCATAGGTTGTAGTAGTCGAAGAAGCTCGTGGTCCAATGACCCGCTCTAGGTGACTGAAGATCTTCTTCAAAGTGCGTGAAGGTAGTCCCTGGTCGGTACTTCGCGAGTCACCAATTGGATCGCGAATTTCCTACTTAATTAAGGGATCGGAAAAATTGCCAAAAAGGTCAGTACCGCGCAACGGATCCTGAAGTCTAACATAAACCTTTTTTTTTAATTTGCAATTTTTTTATGTAGACACAAAGTGAGCTGTTTTCTGTTAAATATGGAACGTAAACCGTTTTACCGTTCTTAGCGAAAGCGTTGTGTTGTCGTGTTTAGGATTTTTGTTTGTTTTTACGTTTTGTTATAGTATTTACCCCATTCTTCAAGGTAAGTGCTAAAATTTAAATAACGTTTTTTTTAACAAAAAAATATGCAAATACACCGTTGACAATTACCTCTTTTCATTTTGTTGCTCTAGCACTTCACCTAAATGAAGACTGCTGAAACTATTATACTTTTACAACTATAAACACATTTTATATATAAAAACATTTTGTTACTGATTTCTAGTTTCTAGGTATTTTAGGTTAATTTTTTTTTCTTCAAATTTTCGGTTGTATGTTTAGTGTATTAACCAGTTTTTATAAACAATTTTATGATTTTTTTTGCCTTTTTTCGGAAATTTAGTTAAAATCGGTTTTTTATTGTTTCTGCACCCGAAGACATTACAATCAATTTTTGTCTTTTACATAAATATTTTAAAGACTGAAGGTTTGACAAATTTTTTAGTTATAAGAAAATTTGTTGATTAATTGTTACCTATCAATTATTATCTAATACTTATATTTTTGTATAACAGTTCTGGAATTATTTTTAGTAAAGGGTTTATTGCAAAAAATTGTTATATCGAAAGTTGAAAATCAAATTTTATTATCTTTATAATTCAAAAGTTATGGTGATTTAAATATCTTATTGTTAAAAAAAAGTTTTTAGTACTCAGGGATTTTAGCAAGATCCTTTTCAGATTCTATATATTACAAAAAATAAAATAAAATAGGTCTTTCGAAGGGTTTGCTGCACAGACGCCGTAAACATAATATAAGATATCACAAAATCATATAAAAAATCTTAAAAATATCTCTTAACCCTAAAACACTAAGCATATTTTTTTATACGCTACTACTAGGCGTAAGTAATTTGTATGACTGTAATGCAAAAATAATATGTATAACGTGGTAAATATTAATTTTGAAAGAAAATGAGAAAATTTCATACGTAAAAAATTTTTTAATTAAGATAAATTTTAAAATACAAACGGTATATTTAAGCCAATATCTACAAATTTACAACTACATGTTTAAGATAAAATGCCCTGCTGCAGAGGTGGCAGATGTTTGCCGTAAATATTCTTTTTTTAAAAGAACAAGTTGCACAAATAGTTCTAGATAACGTCAAAGTAAAGGCACCAAAGTTGCGTTTTCTTCGTTTTCTGCTAATATAGCTTAAGTTTTCCTTGACTCACTGAAACTATAGATGTTTGCCGTAAATATTCTTTTTTTAAAAGAACAAGTTGCCCAAATAGTTCTAGATAACGTCAAAGTTTTCCTTGACTCACTGAAACTATATTATACTTCTTCTAAATGGACTGATTCTCAGATATAAAATGCTCGTGTTCCATACTACTACTATTCTGACATGGACAATATAGCACGCAATGGCTTCTTTTCTAGGTTATCATTTTACTAATTACTCTCATAACCAGCTTAAATCAGCAGCTTTAACTTAGCAGACCATTATTTCCAAATTTTTTTACATAATTATCATAATAGTACTCTATTCGCTTAGATGCCTTCATGCACTTTTCGTGTTAATACAAAGTTGACTATAGGAGTTGAAAGCCCTTATCTTTGGGAACACAATTCCACTTTTTGGACATCTGTCAAACACACCGAAGAATTTTGGACAATTCACAACTTTTTTATTTCTTAACCGATTTTTTTTCAAGGTAATTTTATTTTGGATTGTACTGCACTTTTATAGAAACTATATCACATTTATAGAAACTATATCACATGCATTTTTAAGATTTTTGTGTCTCAAAAAAATATATTCCTTAAATTCTTTTTTCTAGTTTTTTTCGTTTTATAGAGAAACTGCTAATTTTACCAAAAAAATCACAAAATACAAAAAAGATGTGTATTGACAGTGTGTTTTATTTTTACCATAAGTTAAAGAGTTTTCGAGTCATGCTCAAAAAACTTCACCCAAAATTTTAAAAAATGGAAAAAATACTTCAAAAATTTAAAGGTTTTAATTTTTTGTATTCTATATTCTGTCAAATATGTCGTTTTAAATATGTCCGACCTACGATTTTGCAGCATTGTTTTCCCGATTGGTGGAAAGGTAATTTAAAGCCTTACAAAAAAAATGCTAAACCATTTTTCTCTTAAATTTAAAGCTTTTGTCAAAAATCTAAAAACTTCAATATATAATAACTATCTAGTTGCCTGGTCACCTCCGTTATCTTTGCACAGTGGCGTATATAGAAAAAAGTTTCGGGGTAAGCCCAAAACAGCTTTGGGGGGCCCCGTATTTTATACTATTTTATGTTTGTATTTATGAAATATGTAGAAAATATCAAAATAATGTTAGCTTTGAAGAGGGGCGGGCCCCCAGCCCCCCCCTTATAACTGTTTTTGCATGTAAATACAAATTTGAAGTCAGAGGCTGAAATCCCTGACTTTCTGGAACACAATTCGACTTATTGGACATCTATCAAACTCATGCCAAATACAAGATTAAAATAATAATTAAAAATAAAAAAAAGAACAATTTTGAAAAATACATAATATTGCCATTGCGAAAGCTGTAATTTTAGGAGAAAAATAGTTTAGTGGTTTTCTGTAGAGGGTATAAAAATAGTCGGAAAAACATTGGTGCAAAGTCGTTGGTCGGCCATATGTAAACCGTCATCATATTGGACAGAATATAGACTACAAAAAATAACTTAGCTCACGTCATTAGGAATGGTAGAGCCTTTTAATTTTTTAAGCACTTTTTCTACTTTTAAAACTTTCATGAAAACTTCGAAAATGTTGGTCTCTAGGGATACCCTCAGGCCAACCTATGCTAAAAATGAGACACACTATGGGTACAATTTGTCAATACACATATTTTTTATACCTCGTGATTTTTTTGTAAAACGCAAAAACACGAAAAAAAATACTCTGCCAATATATGGGCCCCTAAGCTCACACTAGGTACTATAGTTATAGTGTACGTGTGAGCTAATATAACTAAAAACTGAAATATATTTTATTCAACTCCAGACTAAATTACCTTTTGTTTGATACCACACAAGCCATGTTTTGACTTAAACTCAAATTTGAAATCTACCCCCACCCATAAAAAAAACTAAAATGTATTTTGTTAAACTCCGGACTCAATTACGTTTCGTTTGATATCACACACGCCATATTTTCACTTAAACTCTGATTTTTAAAATATACCCCCACCCTTTTTTTAAAATAAATTAAAATGTATTTTGTTTAACTGCAGACTCAATTACCTTTCGTTTGATATCACACACGCCATATTTTCACATAAACTCTAATTTTTGAAATCTACCCCCACCCTTTTATTTGGTTTGTGTTCGGTGGATTTTGTTCATTTTTAAATGGGACCATCTCGACCCAAGACCCAGCCTAGGTACCAAATTTCATTTAAATCCGACAAGCGGTTTTTGAGTTATGCGCGTTGGTCGTTACAGACAGACATACAGACAGACAGACAGACAGACAGACATACAGACAGACAGACAGACAGACAGACAGACGGCGCAACAACAAAGTTTCAAAATCATCTGAAACGCAAAGATATTTAAAAATTTTTAAAATCGGAGCAACTTTTTTTTTCTCGAAAAAATTAGGATCACCATAGCTCACACTACTATAGTATAGTATTTGTGTGAGCTAAAACATGATTTGAGGTTTTTTTTTTTACAGTGAAGCATTAAAAATGCAATGATAGTAGTATTCATAAAAGCGCACTATAATCCAAATAAACAGTGCCGGATCCAGAGAGTGCTAGAGCGGCCCGCCCCCCAGACATCTTATTAATTTTAGGTTTATCAGCCAGCTTTATTTATTTAAAATTTGTCAAAAATACTACTTAATTAAAAAAAAATTGCTTGCGGTGCCATAAATCTTCTTTAGATACTAAATTTCACGCCTAAGATCTATCAAAAACCGCAAATAAAAAATATTTCGATGTATGCTTTTGGCCTAAAAATCCTGGATCCGCCAGTGCAAATTAAACAAAATTAAAGTTAAAAAAATCAGTTGAAAGATAAAAAAGTTGTTCTGTTTTGATGTTTGAGTCACCATATTGTATTCGGCATGAGTTTGACAGATGTCCATTGTCGAATAAGTGGAATTGTGTTCCTAAAAGTAAGGGCTTTCAACCCCCGGAGTCAACTTTGCATTACCACGAAAAGTGCATGGAGGCCGAATAGAGTATATGTATACTTCATGCAAGCTAGCATAAAAACTAAATAACTGGTATGGGTAGGCAAGGTACGTTCTAAAATTTCCGCAAACACTAAGCTTTCGTAAATTTTACGACGGAGCTCTAACAAATTGCGTATGTAAAACCAACGATGCTCTAAAAACTAGTGATCTCTTTAATGTTGCGCCCTTTAAGATTAAATGGCCACTGTTGTCATTCTTATTTCGCTATTATAAGTTATACCCTGCGCATCACCGGAGCTTTAAGATCTATTACCAACATAGCCCTGAATACTGTCCTAGGCCTCCGACCGCTGTCCACCTGGATAAAGAAGGAAGCGATAACAGACTGGTTGCCCCGTAGAACACAAAGTCCTAACCGGACACTACGTCCTACAAGGACGCTTGAGAGTGAAGGAGAACGCAACGTGCGAGCGATGTTGGGCCGAGGACAAGACCTTGGCGCATTTCCTCCCATAACTTAAAGCATACAAGAAGGCAAGAAGCGAGGTATTGGAAAAGAAAGCCTTTGAGACGGAGGACCTTCTAAATCTGAGGTGGCCCGATATTCTGATCTTTGAACAGAAGATGTGTAGATTCCTTAGCGGATGAAGGGCGCAATAGGGGGGATGCCTGGTGTTTGGCGAAAAGGGCGCTTAATGTGCCTAGTCTTCAAGCCTAGAGCCTACCCCACACTACTACTACTACTTCCCAAAAAATGGCATCGGCCGTCTGGTCGCCGCGTCATTAAATTTACGATAGTTAGTATTCTAGTGTTAAATAACACTATGAGTGCCGTCCCGATTTGGTTTGCCTTTTTTAATACTTTGTTGGCAAGGTAAATCTGTATATTATCGTTTATTAGGTTTAAATATGTAATTATTACAATTTTTAACAAATCCCTATCGACACTATTTTATTAGAAACTCAGTAAATGTGGTGCATTGTATATAATTTACTGAGTGTTAATTTAATTGAACAACCTGTATAATTAAATAATATTGCCTTATGAGAATGGCGTCTACAGAATGAACCTTGATTTTCTTAATACATACTCAAGGCTCGTTTTCATGTTACAACAATATCGCGACTTTAGTGCCATGACACTAAGAATCGCGACATTTTTAAACATGCACACCAGTATTTACTAAGATGGTTTAGGGTTTAAGTTTAAAGTTTAGGTTTAGGTTTAACTTTTAGTTTATCTTTTGTGAAACGTTTTAACTGAATTTCTTTCAAACTTAGTAAAAGTTAATGGAATTTTGGACTAATTATAACTACATAGGTTATATCGCAATGGAAAAAAACCGGTTTAAATAAGAATCTGCAAGGATTTCGTAAAAAAAATGGAAAAAACGGAAAAGAAATGGTTTAAACTATAGGTTTAAGTTTGTAGGGAACGAGGTTTAAGTGAAAATGCAGTGATATTTTGATACATTTTTCAATTTACACTTACTTCCCAAACTTGACATTGTCAGAAAATGTGTTCTAATTTCGTCATTTTTATTATATAACTTGCACAAACAAAGCGAAACTGAAAAATACATTTTTAAATTTATTAAAATGAAGTAAAAGTGACTTGACTGACACTTGTCCAGCAAGTACTGGGATTGTCATCTGCTGTCATCTCGGTGCACGTACATCTTAAATATATCTGTATGGCTAGAGCGTATTAAAACCATTAATGGAAAATGACTGCTACAATAAATAAATAAATAAATAAAAACATTTTTTATTATATTAATTTAAAGATTATGTGCAAATAAACAATTCGCGTGTGAGTTTATTTGGATTTTAATCTGAAGATCGTTTTTTTTACTTTCCTCGTCAAGGCAAATATCGTTTAAAAGCTACATGCTAAAATATAAAAGAGATATGAGAATTTAGTACTAAACGGTTTATCCAGCCTTGTGTACATTGCCCTAAAAAACTCGCTCTAATAGTTAATTGAAGCTAAAAGTCGTATAAAATTTTGTCATATCGTTCCTAAATATGATCAAATTTTACATTTTTAACAAATAAATTAAAAAAACGTAATTGTTTTCAAGTTACAATGAGATAAACCACCCCCCGGAAATAATTTAAAATTTAGGACGATTTTTAGTCGGAATCCCATGACCTAGGGGTTTAAAGTGACGTAGTAGCCTAAATTAGACAGTTGTAGAAAAATCAGTTTTCCATGTTTTCTTCTTTTTTCCGGTCTATATGGTCCATTTCAAGAACAAATCGTTTTAAATTTCAATTTTTAGGACATTTTATCGTCCATACAGGTAAAAATACCAAATCAATTGCGGCCTGTTTCGGCAAAAAATCAATTTTTCCAAACCAATGCACATTTAAATTTTAAACCCAAACCCTAAACTTAAACCAAAACCTAGACTAAAACTTACGCCTTAGTAAATACTGGTGGCAAACTTTAAAGTCATGTTGTCGCGGCCACAATTTGAAGCCGTGGCATTACTGTCGCGATATCAAACTCATGTTGATATGTTTGTCACTTTTACATTAGTTCCAAGGAACATACCTCGTAACAATATCAGTGCCGCATTGTCGTGACCGCGTATAAACTAACCACTAGAAATGCCATATTGTCATGACAATATGACATTTAGTTCACACGTGGTCACGACAATGCGGCACGGCTATTTTCACAAGTTATGTTGTGTGTAACTAGTAAAATTTCACAAAAATATAAACATGATTGTGATATTGCGACATTAATGTCACGGCTTCAAATTGTGACTTTGAAGTTTGCATTTTTAAGAAAGTCGCGAATTTTAGTGTCATGGCGCTAAAGTCGCGACATTGTTGTTACATGAAAACGAGCCTTTTGTGACTTTTTAGATTATTTCCACGCAACATACCTCTGAAAATAGCAGTGCCCCATTGACGTGACCACGTGTGAACTAACCACTAAAAGTGTCATGACATTATTATGTCGCATGAAAACGAGCCTTTACTTTAAACAAAGAATATTAAAATAGCTAGAATTTTTAAATTGGTAAAATACGACTTTAAATAATAACTGGAGCTCAATCATTAAATAACGGGAAAAGTTCCTCAAAAATTAATCTAAGCCTTTCTTTTGTTTGCTCTGCAGGAAATTTAAATGGTTTAAGCCCGTTAACTAATTTTTAAATTTGTAAAGACCTTTCTGAAAATCATAAAGCTTACAGTTTTTAAGTCAAATAAAAAAATTAATAAAAAAAAAATAAATTCCAAATTGCAAGCAAAAATTACTTAATCTTTTAAAAATCGCTGTGTCCGAGGATCCTCTCAAAACCGTAAATATTATAAACTTTATTTTCTGCTTTGAAAAATGCAGTAAAATTACCTGATAAACTCAAGCAAAGTCAAAAATACCGTAAAATTCACTATGTTAAAAAACATATAAAAATATAATAAAAAGGAGAAAATCGTTAGTGATTTTAAGCAGAACATAATACTGTGTCAACTAACTCATGATTTGAATGCAAAAATCCCCTTTTAGCAACCGAGGCAACGTCTATTTAGTATTTATTGTTAAGGATAGAAATCCGAGGGATGGCTCGATCGCCGATGTTTGTATACCAAAAGAAAAATACCTACGGTATTTCCTGAGGTATTTCCTCAAACTCCACTGGTATTTCCTAGTATTTCTCAAGCACTTCCCGGTATTTCCTAGTATATTTCCCAGTACTTCCCAAGTATTTCCTGGTATTTCCCCTAACCTGTAAACCAAAAGGAAATACCGAGCCACCCCTCGTAGAAATCTGCGGCGCGCACCTTACTCTGATCATTTTTAAGTTTAGTGTAATTAAATTTTTTACTTCCAAAACTCAGTTAAATTATTAATAGTTTCTGTTTAGGATATACAGTCGAACCTCTCTAACTCGAACCTCTATAACTCGAACCCCCTCTATAACTCGAACCTTTTCAGCGGTCCCTGCACTTTTTACATGTATTTTAACCTATGTAACTCGAGTTTCTATAACTCGAACTCTCCATAACTCGAACTGTTTTGGTTGTCCCTTCAGGTTCGAGTTATAGAGGCTCGACTGTATTTCTATTGCAGATCAAATTTAAGGTTAAAATTTTATTTTTCGTAACTTCTTATATAAGAAAAATTAAAGGACAATAATAAACCTATTATTTCATAGCACTCACAAACAAGTTATTAAAGCAATGTTAAACCGTGTATAAACAAGCATAAAAGCTTTACAGAAAATTTAGCTACGGAAGCTTGTCACAGGCGTTTATATTACTTGGAATTTTTCACAAAATTATAAGTTTTTTATTATTTGCAAGGAAGGGGGAAATAAAAACCTTACTAAGAAATTTTAGTAGCAAACAGACTTATTAACAGTACCCAGTGGAGGGTGGAGTGCACCGTTAATAATAAGGAATATACATAAAATATTATAACCTCGAATCCCCTAAAACTACATACAAAAAATACCACTTTTTGTGGCCTGTTTAAGAGTTGTCAAACAAATATCTACTGTTAACGTCCCACCGGTGCAGGTGGTGTACAGCGTGTCCGATTTTCTGATAGCACCTTACCGTGCTCTTTTCTTGAGCCCTTAAAAATGGTGTAATCAGATTTTTGCTATACCCCGTTTTTGAAAAAATTTTAATAATTTCTGGTATCTCCCTTAGTTTGCAAGATATTTTTACTCTGTAAAAACCTTTTTGTGGCAACTTTTTTAGAGGAATATAATGACGTTGTCAGTTTGTTAAAATATAAATAAAATAAGTTTTTGAGATATGGTATTTATTATAAGAAAATGAAATACGGACCTAGATTTTTTTTATTACTATTTTGATTGGTTTCATGCTATTATTATCTCAAACTGATAAAACTTTAATATTGTTTTGATTCAAGGTTAAAAAAATAATATTTATTATTTTTAAAAAAATTAGTCCGAACTTGGAAATTTCCAACGTAAATAAAAATTTAAAATTGCAAAACACACTTGAACGATTTTTAGTTGTTCTGTATTGAAACGTTAATTTAAAGATTTATAAATAAATTAAAAAACGTTAAAAACTTACAAAAATAATATTATAGTAATTATTTAATGGAAGCAAAATCAAATTTACTTCAACATGGAAAAACAAAAGCGTGGAATTGACAGTCATTTTACTAGTCATTTTTGTGAATGGCTCACTAAAAGTTATTCTAGAATGGCTGGAAATCGATTACATCCAGATTTTGAAAAATGTGATGTTTGACTGCTTTATTCAAGCAACAAAATCCCAATATTTAAACGGCAGAAATGTTTTTATGCAAAATGTGTTAAGAAAAATTACTCAAAAATACCAACAATGTCATACACATAATGGCTCAGCCAGCAATTTTTAATTTATATTTATATTGGAAATTTCCAGGTTCGGACTAAAAAGTTTAAAAAATATAAAAAAATTTTTTTTAACCTTAAAGCAAAAAAATTTTTAATTTTTATTATTTTGTAATAATAACAGCATGCAACCAATCAAAATAATATTAAAAAAAAAAGTCTAGGTCCGTATTTAATTTTTTTATGATAAATACCATATCTCAAAAACTAAACAATACTTTAAAAAATTGAAAACGTCATTATTTTCTGCTAAAAATTTTGCCAAAAAAGGTTTTTCATAGTAAACACATCTTGCAAAATAAGCGAGATATAAGGGATTATTAAACATACTATTTTTTTAAAACTCCCTGTATTAGCGAAACTAAAGGGTATAGCAAAAATCTGATTACACCATTTTTAAGGGCTCAAAAAAACAGAACGTTAAGGTGCAATCAGAAAATCGATATCTTTAATTATAACCGAGTTTCCCATTTAATCCCATCGAAAATGGGACACGATGTACCTTTGCTAGACGAGATAATAGAATTATTTGTATTATTTTTAAGTTTATGATACTCTCGGCCGCTTCACTATACCCGTAGGTATAGTCAAACAAAACCTTAATTAATCAGAGAAACCAAACCTCCATATTTCTTACCTAACCTTATCTAACCACCTCTGCGTCATCCCTGATTTTGTAAACATATAGATAATAATATTTTTTACATATTATGTTCCCTGTCGCATTAAAATTTATACTAGAATGGGGATCTAACACACAACTCAAACCTCCTTTGAATATTAATACGGTTTCGTTTACTTAAACAAACAAATAACTTATTAAGACTCTTGTATTTTTACACTCTCAAAATTATAAAAAAAGTTACACAAATGTATATTTTTTTAAAATAATTGTGTAGGATATTTAAAATACCTTGCTAAAAAACCCACATGGTGAACGAGTATATTCGGTTTATTATTCTAAAAATATTTTAACTAGTTAAAAAATTAAGGCAATATCCGAGAATATCCAATTCTCGGGCAATATTATAGAACAAATTTGAAGTAACCCACAAGGGCTTCCGTAAACAGTAAACCAGTATTTTCAGTACAAATAAACTAGCACTTCATCATGCTTCATGCTTCGTTAAGTTGCTGATGATTGCCCTCGCAAACTCAACAAGACTATTCAATTTTCCTGCAAAGGAATAATAAAAGGCTCTTTGTGTTAAACGAAACGTTTTGCCTAGAATGGCTAACAGTATTTCTCAAACCATAGTCAAGCGTTTGAGTTTTTTCTTTTTTATTATTTGGCGCTAAGAAATTTCTATAGTGGCAGGTTTTATTAGAATATAATTTAGTATACAGGGTATTAACTTGTTTGCTCTTATTTGGACTTTACCTCTAAAACTGACTTTTTGGAATATCAGCGGCTTATCCATTTGAGAGAAACGCTCTATTATTATTTGCCAATAGATTGACTAAGAGAAACTGATAGCTACTCTATAATATGTGTCCATGTGCGAGAAATTCTCTTGAAAATAGCTGTAGAGAGTATTTTTTTAAATAGACACGCATCCTTGGCTAGCTAGTTTTAGTTAGATAGCCTAACAATTTTACGTTAAGGCCACAGAAATAGAAATATATATATATATATACAGCGACGTAGCGTGCCCGAAAGGGCGGGGGGGGCGACAGCTAAAAAGGGCGCCTCTGAAAACTGATGAAAAATCTTACGGCAAACAAAAAAACCAAAAGGTCAAAAAGGCGCCTCTCACAAATCTTGCGACCAAAAAAAAAAGAACCGCGCCGTAGAAATTTGAACCGCGCCGTCTCCAAAAAAAAAAAAAAAAGGTCATCATATGTCAGGGGGCGGCCGATAAGTCACAAGGGCGCGTCTGACGAAATCTTGCAACTACAAAAAAAAAGGTCATCATGTATAGGGGGCGGCCGATACGACACAAGGGCGCCTCTCCCACCTATGGGGCGCCACTACCCTCGGGGCGGGGGGGCGACGAACCCCACGCTACGCCGCTGTATATATATATATATATATATATATACTAATTGATATCTGGGTAACTATAAGAACTACAAGGTTGTTTAAATTAGTTAAAATGAGCAGTTTTTCGGGGACATTAAAAATCCGTTTTAAGATTAAAAAAAAAACTATTATTTCACGAGCTACGGGGGCTTTTCGAAAAATTGCTCAAATCTATTTTATTAAATATCTCAAAAAGTATAGTCTTTACAAAAAAATTGCAAAGGAATTTTTTTGGCATTTTTGACGTTCTTCAATTTGGTATTTTCTAAAAAAAATTACTACGACTAGTTTTCGAGATATTACTATTAACTTACTTTTTTT
This sequence comes from Aspidapion aeneum, assembly GCA_963576565.1. Taxonomy (NCBI): domain Eukaryota; kingdom Metazoa; phylum Arthropoda; class Insecta; order Coleoptera; family Brentidae; genus Aspidapion; species Aspidapion aeneum. The sequence goes on from CAUYVT010000088.1 coordinate 74,904, forward strand.
AGATACCTGTATTTTTTACTCTATTTTTTAAAAGAACGTTTTTTTATGATTTAATTGATGTATCACAACTCCATATTTATTTGTATTTTAATGCTAAAAAATGTTATTTAAGTTTTTTGGCACTTTTACAGCAGCAAAAAAAAACAATTGCTTATAAAAACCTACGATGCATAATACATCTGGTAAATTAGGTTTAAACCAACATGGCAGCGTTTCTCAATAATGAAATATTAGATTTAAGACCAAAACAATAATTGACTGTTTTGTAAACAAACAGACTGATGCGCTTAATAAAAAAAACTGTTTACTAACTTTTAAAACATTTAAACTTTTTACTGATTAATAATAATTAAACTTATTCAAAAATATTTATTTTTATTTTAACACGTTTTTTCAAAATAAAACAGTTTACTTATCCAAATGCTAAAAATATCCACCATTTTGTTGCAAGCGCACCTCCCCTTTTTGATATTTTATTTTGGATTTTGCTTAGAATCCTAGGGTTGATTTGTTTACAGGCTTGCCCTGTTTATTAGTAGTAAGTAAGTCCTCCAAATCTCGTGGACCAGTTTTATAAACCTTCTTTGATAAGACCCCATATACAAAAATCCAGAGGAGTAGCCTTGGGGGCCAACGTATTGGTCCGGTATTTCCGGTATTTCCGATCCACTGATTTGGTTTGAAATTATGCAAAAACCTGGTACAACGACGATCTCTGTGGCCGGGTGCACCATCGTGCTAGTAGTACTCAAAATTCGCTCGAACATCTAAGGGCAGATCATCCATAAAATCTTGTAATGTATTTGTCAGAAAATTGTAATAGGTTAATCCGGTTTCTTGGAAGAAAAAACATTTATCCCAAATCTTTCTTGAAATGCCGTTTTTCTTTGAAAATGCTCATTTTCTTGTGTCCACCGATAATACAAGTTCCTGTTGTACCATCCAAAAACGCTTTCATCGGACAATATTTTTTTGCAAATATCAATATCACGCCTCCGGCGCCGGCGTCGGCGCCGGCGCCGGCGTCTTAGTAACCAAACTAAATGTAAGAGATGTATTACGCATCATAGCTTTTTATAAGAAATTGTTTTTTTTTGCTGTCCAAGCCACCTATGATAAAACGGTAAAAGTGTCAAAAAACTTAAATGCCATTTCTTTAGCATTAAAATACAAATAAATATGGACATTTTGATGATGACACATCGTTAAAATCATAAAAAATAGTAACTTAATGGTAATATCTCGACAACTAGACGTGGTAAATTTTCTTAAAAAATACAATATTGAAAAACGTCAAAAATGCAAAAAAAAATTATTTTACGTTTTTTTTTTTGTAAAAACTATAATTTTTCGAAAAAATCCCGTAGTTCGGGATATCATAGTTTTTTTTTTAAATATGAAACCAGATTTTCAACGTGACCCAAAAACTGCTAATTTTATTAATTTGAACAACCTTTTAGTTCTTATAGGCTCGGCAAATGATTTCACTGCCCGTAGTAAAAATAAAAGATGGTTGGTTAAATTGGTAACAAGGCTTGGAAGAAAGACTCAAAAACAAGGTCAAAAAATAAGCTTGGCAAAAACTTGATATCTTAAATTTTCATAAAACAAGAAAATTAATGCTCAAAGCTATTATTATAGCTTAGAACCAGTGAGTGTCAAAGTTTGCTGACTGGGTAGAAAATACAAACAAACAAGTTACAGATTAAATAAATTAAACATTTATAATAATTTGTGAAAGCAGGCTTTAAGTCTAAAATCCCAGCAAAAAATCAAAACTAACATTATTGGACAATACGAATACGTGATATATAACTGTGAAGCATGTGAATATATACTTAAGACCAACATTGGGACAAATATGAATAGTGAAAAAGAAAGAAGACGGTGTCAAAAAACCTAAAAAGGAGAGAATTAAAGACTGATAAGTTAGGTAAAAATTCACCAGACATTGTAGCCCCAGAGGAATATAAAAAATATATTGAAAGTCAATAGAATGATCAAAACTTTTTTCTTTTCAAGGTACTGGGTGTCAGGTTTGATTTTTTTTAAAATAAGATTTAAAAATGTGTGGGGTTAACATTTCCGTTAATGATTAGTTAAAACCAATAATATATTTATTTATTTTAAATATTTTGACTATATTTTTTCGCATTCTTAATTAATATAATAATATTTACAATAAATAAATACTAAATTGCAAAAAATAAAATAAATAAAATACAATTATAAGACAAACAACACATCCTCACTCGCAAACAAACCGAAGATTACCAAAAATTTTAATGGTCTTTTATCCTTTTACATTGGCGATAGTCCCTAGCACCGAGGCAGCATTACCTCTTCGAATGGTAAAACTAATTTACTGCATGATACAGCTTTTGAAATTTGCTGCTTCAATTTTTAAACTAATTTCTGACAGAATTTTTTAGCTTCATCACCCCACGGGAGAAATGTCTCCACTGCAAAAGGGGTAAAAAGAAATCCACGTTGTTCAAGTTATTTATATTATAATATTTTAATCCTCACCGAATCATGCTGCTTTTCCTGAAAAAGTAGAACTGCTTTTATTAATATTGTTTAATCTTGTTTCTATAGTTGCTCTCCAAAATTTCAATTTCTATAAAACACTTATTTATGTTTAATGCCATTGTTTCCATTAGCCTTTGAGTGGGATCTTCGCTATATCGTAACATTCGTAACATCTCAAATCTATGAAGTCCCAAAAATTTTGTTGAGTAATAAAAACTTTGGATATTTTTGCATCAAGCTAGTAAAAGTTTTTTTTAGTGAATCACAAACTTTCTCCGGGCGTATTAAACATAGCCTGCAAATTAACCAATAAACCTAAAACGCGGATGTTCCAATTCTGCGTACTTCGGCGACAATATTGTTTGTGTTTAAAGAAAAGAAAACTATTTGCATAACTTTATGGTGTGACTCAATGGATTTAAACTTGTGGGTCACGAAAGAAATGTTCAATGGCTGACATTCGATTAAATAAATGTTAATGTCATGAACATACATACAAATACTTGCAAATGTAGTAGGAAAAATGTCAATTACAATAATAAATTGCAAAATTAAATATGTGGTAAGGAAAAACAGGTAGTTCTGTCTATGAGTTACTGAAATGCATGTGAATGAGTACTCTTAAGAAGACATGTCAGAAAAAAACATAAAAAACCTTTTTTTTGTCGCTCCATGATAACTTTGGTCGCAAATATCTTACAAACAAGATAGTTTCAAAATTTTTATATAGTTGTAAATACTCGACCCACTTTCCTTATTCATAATATAGAAGTAAAGTTTACCAGTCGAACGGGTGTATGCTACAAAATTTTTCAAGGGCCAAAAAGTATCCTCCTCCCACAAAAAATCGACTTGGTTGATGGTTTCTTCATAAATGTCCGAGTATTATACTTACTTAGAGATTATTATCATTTTACTAAAGAGTTGATAATAAATATAGTAAACAACAAGGACAAATTAAATAAGATAGGACTTTTCTTTGTACTATTCGAGTAACATGCCTCTTTTTGAAAGTAGCCTCTAATGATTTGAAATCTAGTTATATAAAGTTTTTTCTTAAAATTGATCAAAGAATTACACGCTGTATGTTACATCAAGAGGAATCATAAAAATTTTCATATTTATTAGAAAAAATACACTTACTAAAGAGTGCTAAGTACTAAATCTATAAATTTAATCCTGACAGGTCCACATTTTTGTTTATTAATACCTTGCAATATAGGCATGGGCGTAGTCAGGGTCTCGCTCAGGGTGGGGCAAAAAAGCAAAAAAATGTATAATCAAATATTTTGCAAATAAACCTTGATTAAACGGCAGGTGACAAGCCAGGGTGGGCCATATAGGCCATTTTTTTTTCAAAGTATTATATCGTTATAGCTACACAAAACTCACAAATAAATAGAAAAATAAATAGATTGGTTTAAAAATGGCAGCTGTATTTAAACCGTCAAACGTCACTAGGAGATTTCTCATAAAATCGGAGTAAATCAGTGTACACCGTTTAACAGTTGTCCATTGTCCGCTATATTTTATATGTTAATTATCATTTGGACAAGTTCAATTGTTATTTGGTATAGTTAGTTGAAAAATTATTGCAATATGTTGCTCTTTTTAAAAAAATTAATTTTCTCGTATCTACACACGCATCTGCAGAGATTATTTAAGGTTATTTAAGTATTATTTAGCTTTGAAGATATTTGTATATTTTTTTTACAGATTATGGATTATTTCTATAGTTTTTCGAACTTACCACTTAGGGGTGGTACTACAATTTGATACTAATTTTAACCGGAATTTCATCACTCCACAGATCATAATATTTCATAAAAATTACATATTGTTAGATTTGAGTGGTTTATTTTTAAAGTTATAAATTTATTATACTTACTGAGAAGTGCGATTGCACATTACTGTGAATAAAATCTTACCTACATAGCTTTAAAAGAAAATTCACATGCTAAGTATATAATATGCACTAATAACATAAAATTCAGATCCTAAGTATATATAAAATTCAGATCCTAAGTATATACTTCAAAAAATATTTGTTAAATATGCTAAGAATATTCCGAAATGGAGTAGTTTACAATATCCATTAGGTATAAAACAGGGTATTTCATAGATGGCGCAACTTGTCGCGCAACAAAATTTTTTATACAAACTATAAGATGAGATTCATAACCTTAATTAGAATGTCACATGTGACATCGAGAATTTAGTGTTCTGATGACTTTAGGATAAAACAGTTTGTCTGCTAACAGTGTTAAATAGATCTTGGAAACTCCGTGGGTGCAACACTTAACTCACGGAAAAAATGCAAATAATTTTTTGTTTCAGAAACTAGTATAATACTATTTTGACAAGTATAAATCCGTTAGGTACCTTTGAAGTATATTCGGTGATATGTCCCAGGTACCAGGTACATACCTACTAACCAAATAATTAGCAAATATGCTGAGTACATGCTCGGCATCAGAATAGGGTTACCTAAAATCTTTTCTGAGCATATGTAGTGCGCAATGTAAATTCGAAACATTCTTAACATGTGCATACTCTCCATTAAAATATGCTATGCATGTTCGAAGCATGAAAAATTGTTATATGGGTATTCGACCTGTAAGAATTTAAAAAAATACACGTAAACCAGTCGGGATCAAGTCTATAGAATTAGTACTTAGACTCTTTTTAAGATCTTAGTAAATACTGATGTTAACGTTTTATCTAGTTCTTTAATAAATATTAAAAAAGTTGAAGGAGTTGTACATTTATAGAAAATCAAATTTTAGGAATAATACCTATTAGCAGGGGAATCATTGCTTCCCTTAAGAAATCACACATAATAAAAATAAATTATTAATTTATTTATTTTTATTTATTTAGTAGTGAAAATGTGAAAATGGTTTACTTACAATTCATTAGTCTAACTCAAAAATTAATAATGTTTTAATATTAATTAGATTACTATTAAAACTTCACATAATTAGCGCCAGTCCTGTAGGAGTGATAAGACTCCATCAGAAGCAATATATTTTGCGCGTACCTATTTACGAGAAAAGCGGCATCCCATTTGTATATAATAGAAGGGCGTATAAGAAAAGTTTTACGTACAGAAAACGAAAAACAGTCTTGATTTGACCCGAGGGCAGCGTCGAACCGCCGGCCGGCTCCTTGCTCTCTACGCGGCAGATACAAGTGCTTTTCTCGTTATGTAAAACAGAGTAGGAGTCAATACATAAAAGCTCAATGCTAGAACTCAGTTCGCGCCCTTTAGCCTTTAAATAAGCAGTCTGTTCTGTAACAAACCTACGCGTTTCACAATGGCGTGGCAGCAAGAGGCTTCGGTTTTGGTAAAGAATATTGCAATGGCCGTTAAAACTATATAGTGTGTTTTTTGATTAACAAAAAGTTTCATTTCCATAGTTTTAATCAAAAGCTAAATAGGTATCATAAATAACCGTAGGCTAAAGGGCTAAAGCAGGAAACTAATGTATATCAAAAACTAAAAAAGATAAAAAAATACAAATAAGCAAGTTAAAAAAAAATTGCTTCCCTTGCCTCAAATTTCACGTCACGCCCTGTAGGTATTTTTGAAATAGACTGTTGTATAAAAGTAGAATGAATTTTTAGCTACTGCCCTTTTAAATACAGAAAATCCATAAAAGAATTGAATATCAGAGCATCGCTAGGATTGAGTCCAACAAAATAACAAGAAAACTGTTAAAACTGTTTGGTTTTCACTTTCTCCAACGTCGATCATGCGGATATGAGTGATCCCCGTCTGGAACACGTCCTGATAGTCAGGAACAAATGTTCCATGCCAATCCACGACCGGACCGGTTTCGACCTTTTGGGCCATCCTCAGGTGAATGTAGGCGATAGCTCCGTGTAGAGCATAAGTTGTGTGAAACCACCAGAAACAACTACTCCGAGGGAAAATACCCCTATCGGCATTGAATTATACTGATGGTTTGAGGCTTTCGTTGGGAACTTGTTAAAACTGTTTGGTTTTCACTTTCTCCAACGTCGATCACGAGGATACGAGTGATCCCCGTCTGGAACACGTCCTGATAGTCAGGAACAAATGTTCCATGCCAATCCACGACCGGACCGGTTTCGACCTTTTGGGCCATCCTCAGGTGAATGTAGGCGATAGCTCCGTGTAGAGCATAAGTTGTGTGAAACCACCAGAAACAACTACTCCGAGGGAAATACCCCTACCGGCATTGAATTATACTGATGGTTTGAGGCTTTCGTTGGGAACTTGTTAAAACTGTTTGGTTTTCACTTTCTCCAACGTCGATCACGAGGATACGAGTGATCCCCGTCTGGAACACGTCCTGATAGTCAGGAACAAATGTTCCATGCCAATCCACGACCGGACCGGTTTCGACCTTTTGGGCCATCCTCAGGTGAATGTAGGCGATAGCTCCGTGTAGAGCATAAGTTGTGTGAAACCACCAGAAACAACTACTCCGAGGGAAAATACCCCTACCGGCATTGAATTATACTGATGGTTTGAATTATACTGACGTTGGAGAAAGTGAAAACCAAACAGTTTTAACAAGTTCCCAACGAAAGCCTCAAACCATCAGTATAATTCAATGCCGGTAGGGGTATTTTCCCTCGGAGTAGTTGTTTCTGGTGGTTTCACACAACTTATGCTCTACACGGAGCTATCGCCTACATTTACCTGAGGATGGCCCAAAAGGTCGAAACCGGTCCGGTCGTGGATTGGCATGGAACATTTGTTCCTGACTATCAGGACGTGTTCCAGACGGGGATCACTCGTATCCTCGTGATCGACGTTGGAGAAAGTGAAAACCAAACAGTTTTAACAAGTTCCCAACGAAAGCCTCAAACCATCAGTATAATTCAATGCCGGTAGGGGAATTTTCCCTCGGAGTAGTTGTTTCTGGTGGTTTCACACATCTTATGCTCTACACGGAGCTATCGCCTACATTCACCTAAGGATGGCCCAAAAGGTCGAAACCGGTCCGGTTGTGGATTGGCATGGAACATTTGTTCCTGACTATCAGGACGTGTTCCAGACGGGGATCACTCGTATCCTCGTGATCGACGTTGGAGAAAGTGAAAACCAAACAGTTTTAACAAGTTCCCAACGAAAGCCTCAAACCATCAGTATAATTCAATGCCGGTAGGGGTATTTTCCCTCGGAGTAGTTGTTTCTGGTGGTTTCACACAACTTATGCTCTACACGGAGCTATCGCCTACATTCACCTGAGGATGGCCCAAAAGGTCGAAACCGGTCCGGTCGTGGATTGGCATGGAACATTTGTTCCTGACTATCAGGACGTGTTCCAGACGGGGATCACTCGTATCCTCGTGATCGACGTTGGAGAAAGTGAAAACCAAACAGTTTTAACAAGTTCCCAACGAAAGCCTCAAACCATCAGTATAATTCAATGCCGGTAGGGGTATTTTCCCTCGGAGTAGTTGTTTCTGGTGGTTTCACACAACTTATGCTCTACACGGAGCTATCGCCTACATTCACCTGAGGATGGCCCAAAAGGTCGAAACCGGTCCGGTCGTGGATTGGCATGGAACATTTGTTCCTGACTATCAGGACGTGTTCCAGACGGGGATCACTCGTATCCTCGTGATCGACGTTGGAGAAAGTGAAAACCAAACAGTTTTAACAAGTTCCCAACGAAAGCCTCAAACCATCAGTATAATTCAATGCCGGTAGGGGTATATTCCCTCGGAGTAGTTGTTTCTGGTGGTTTCACACAACTTATGCTCTACACGGAGCTATCGCCTACATTCACCTGAGGATGGCCCAAAAGGTCGAAACCGGTCCGGTCGTCGATTGGCATGGAACATTTGTTCCTGACTATCAGGACGTGTTCCAGACGGGGATCACTCGTATCCTCGTGATCGACGTTGGAGAAAGTGAAAACCAAACAGTTTTAACAAGTTCCCAACGAAAGCCTCAAACCATCAGTATAATTCAATGCCGGTAGGGGTATTTTCCCTCGGAGTAGTTGTTTCTGGTGGTTTCACACAACTTATGCTCTACACGGAGCTATCGCCTACATTCACCTGAGGATGGCCCAAAAGGTCGAAACCGGTCCGGTCGTGGATTGGCATGGAACATTTGTTCCTGACTATCAGGACGTGTTCCAGACGGGGATCACTCGTATCCTCGTGATCGACGTTGGAGAAAGTGAAAAACCAAACAGTTTTAACAAGTTCCCAACGAAAGCCTCAAACCATCAGTATAAGTCAATGCCGGTAGGGGTATTTTCCCTCGGAGTAGTTGTTTCTGGTGGTTTCACACAAGAAAACTGTTGTTCTTATTAAGCAAAAACAAACAACGTTGTTTTTACCACAAAATAATTACCTACTGCGTAAAACCGTCGCTTCCTCTCGTTGCATCGCATTTTCAATCGCGGTTAATAAAAACCATATCATTTTCTTCCCATAACTGACAGCTAATGGACCATTAATTCTCATAGCAGTTCAAAAAAATACCGTTCATTCACGACCATATAATGGTATTTGGAACCACGAAATAAATACATTACCAAAAAACCTGTTACTTAATCGGTCCGTTCACCGTACTTCTCTCTCTTACATGTTACTTTAAAAATGCGTTATCTTTCTCATTGCAGGAATATTTTTCACTGGGTTAATTTCTTTTAGTGAAATGATTTCTACGATCGTTTCATTTACCACAAACTCACCCAAGATGTTTTTATAAATACTTGTCTGCTAGTGAAGTTACTCAGATATACTTGATAAAATATGAAAAGAACGAATGGGTTAAGAAGATCCAGTGCTGCATAAAATGTAGGTCAAAGATGAGATGAGTCGTAAAGAATTTAAGCGGTGCTAGGTTAAGGTTGGACCCAAGTCCCAAATACCAGCAGGTCGTCACGAACGACAAAATTTATGTTTGTTTTCTTTTAATTTTTTATTATCTTGCATGTTTTTGCGATAATAGCAGTGGCGGCGCGTGGAGTAAGAACCGGAAACAGCGTTTGCTGTTCTCGGGTAAGAATTTGGGGGTGTACACCCAAAAAAAAAATTGCAGCGCAGGCGAAATTTTTTTTGATTGCCACGTCAACTTTTTGAGCCATTGAGTGTGCCATTATATCATATAATTTAGAGCAAACAAATAATTAGTAATCTATTATTATTGTTTTTATAAATAAATAATAAATGTATCATACCTAGTTTTATTACAGCGTGGCCAGCCTTCTATCTAGGGGTAGGATTTTTCTATGGGCCATAAGGATTGCATGGAAGAACAAAAAAGCGTATAACGCCCGGTTCACAAATGGTCAACTACTCAGTTTTATTTATATGCAATTATTAAACGGGGTGGGTCACTGTCTGTTTTCCGAAAACACGGTTTTCGAAAACACTTTTTTCGAAGAGACATTTTAATTGGAATTTCGAATAACATTATTTTCGGAAACCGCAATTTAAAATGACGTTTTCTTCAGAAACATTTTTTTGAAAACATTCTTTTCGTATAACATTCCTTTTTTTATAAATTTTTTGTTTTTACCTTCCTAGCCCTCACAGCAATGGCTAGAGAAGGTATTGTTTCCGACGAAATTTTTTTTTGAAATAACGCCGAAAATGTGTTATTTGGCTGTATTTTGACCTCCCTAGCAGTATCGTCGTGATGTCTGTCTGTCTGTGTTTGTGTATGTAACTCTGTCCGTCACACGATAGCTCTTAAACCGCCAAGTCGATTTTCATGAAATTTTTAGGTAAAATAGTATTTGATACTGTAACGAGCTGTTTAGATTTTGGTCGGAATTCATCAATGCTAATGACAGTTTTTTGACAGTTAAAAAGTTTAAAAAATGCTAATTTTTTACCGGAGCGTCTTATCAACATGCAGTTTTCGGAATATTATAGCGCACATTTTTTCCAAAAATTCTTGGTAGAAGCTTTCGTTTCAGAGATATTTACAAAAAACTGTTTTTAAGGTTCATATATGTATAATTAGTCTATGGACAAATCGGCCTAAAAGGGGGTTTCGTGTGCAAGTCGTGCCAACTTTTTGCCGATAAGCCAAGTTTGTTAAGGGCACCTCATAGATCAGGATTTGACTTGTTGTCATTCTGGTAAATGCGTTTTTTTAAAGATATGTCCCCCACAACTTTTTTTTGCACGATACTTTTTAAAATGCTCTATCTTTTTTAAGAATAGTCGTAGATGGTTGCAAATGAATCAGTAAACACCCGCAATAGAATACCTTTCTATTATATTTTTCAAAATTTTGCTTCGTTTTTTTAGAAAAAATAAAATAACTGAATTTTTAATTTTTTTTGTATAGCTAGTAAAGTTTAACCTACATTTTTAATAACACCAAAGCAAAATTAAAAAAAAAGTTTAAATAAAAGTTTTAGAAGGAACATTTTTCTTTAATTTGGTGTATTCAAGTTTTATATAGATGTATATTTTATATTTGTTTCAATAAAAAAACAATTTGTTGTCACCAAAACGACTACCGAAGGTGTATTACCGTACGCGGACGCCTATAAGGCGATGCACGGCTTTACGCAGCTGAGGCGTCTAATAAAACAGGTGATTTCTATTATTATTGTTATCCTTGTTTGATGGACATTATCAAACAACGTTGTTATTATTGTTTTTAAAAGTGAATATCAATCGACGAAAGTTTTTACAATATAGTGCAGGTGCAAGTTGTAGTTGAGTATGCAAAATATGAGGACCGCGGTTTGACAATAGATCCTAGCTGAGAGTAGGTCACAGAATAACGATTTGGATGTTGCCGGGCTACTTTTTGGTCCAATTTTTTTTATCCCCCTCCTTATATAGGGTGTTCGGCACATGAACCGTCAAAATTTTTTGGGATATTGTTGGGGTCATTTGCTACATTTTCAACCTTGGAACTTGGGTCCTAAGAGTCACGGCTAAAGAAATATGAATTTTTTAATTTTTTTTCTTCAAATTATCCAAAATCCCACCTTTAAACCCTCGTGAGCTTTTTATTAAAGTCTGAAAAAGCACCATTTTTTTTTTATAATTCTGTAATCTTATGCTTCTTTAACTAATTAATAGATTTGTTAAAATTGTGTACCAAAGGGGCATACGAGGTTTTTTATTAAAGAAAATTAGTGATTTTGTAAAAGAAAATCAATTTCAAAATTAAAAATCAAAAAAAGTATCGACAATTGAGAACTTCATTCACACTTTTAAAAACTTCTTTAGTTGATTACCTTTCTAACGGTATGCTACACATTGATAAAAAAACATTTCAGCTTTAAAATACGTATATTCCGTAAGAAGGGCGAGACTTGTTCGGAATTGGTAAGAAAACAATTTGATGTTATGATCGTTCATTGATTGATTGTTCGAAACGATCATAAACATCAAATTGTTTTTCTTATCAAGTCTGAACGATTATTGCCCGTCTCACGGAATATCCGTATTTTAAAGCAGAATTGTTTTTTTTAATCAATGTGTAGCATACGGTTAGAAAGATAATCAACTAGAGAAGTTTTTAAAAGAAAATGAAGTTCTCCAATGTCGATACTTTTTAAAATTTTTAATTTTGAAATTGATTTTCTTTCACAAAATCACTAATGTTCTTCAATAAAAAACCTCGTATGTCCCTTTGGTACATTTTCACAAATTTATTAATTAGTTGAAGTAGCATAAGATTACAGAATTATAAAAAAAATGGTGCTTTTCCAGACATTAATAAAAAGCTTACGAGGGTTTAAAGGTGGGATTTTGGGTAATTTGAGAATTTTTGTATTAAAATTCATATCTCTTTAGCCGTGACTCTAAGGATCCAAGTTCCAAAGTTGAAAAGGTAGTAAATGACCCCAACAATATCCCAAAAAATTATGACGGTTCATGTTCCGAACACTCTGTATAATCTTTGTTTGTATTTCTACTCTGTATAGTCGTGTTCGAATTTCTAAAAATGTATCTAAGTTGAGGCACTAAAGACACAATGACATAGAAATGGATCAAAAATGTGTAAAATCTAATTTAAAAATAAAATTATATTAGTTTTTTAAATTTTTGCTGCAAAATCCCCCAAGACCCCCCAGACTCCACAAGTCCTGAAATTTTCGATTTTTTTCAAATTTTCTTAAAAACTAAACTTAGGGAAAAATATGTACTAATCTTTATTGTAGACCATAAAATTTCCTTTTCAACAATGTATAATTCAGTGGGGTACGACTAATGACAAACTCTCCAGCGGCGTCCGTTTATTGAGGTAGTGTAAATAAATTTAAAAAAAGAAACATGTTTATTACAGGTTTTAGCCGATTTTCTTAAAAACCGAGCTCTATATCAAAAAAAATACTCTGCCAATATATGGGCCCCTAAGCTCACACTAGGTACTATAGTTATGTGAGCTAATATAACTAAAAACTGAAATATATTTTATTCAACTCCACACTAAATTACCTTTTGTTTGATACCACACAAGCCATGTTTTGACTTAAACTCAAATTTTTGAAATCCACCCCCACCCTTAAAAAAACAAAAACTAAAATGTATTTTGTTGAACTCCGGACTTAATTACCTTTCGTTTGATATCACACACGCCATATTTTCACTTAAACTCTAATTTTTGAAATATACCCCCACCCTTTTTTTTTAAATAAATTAAAATGTATTTTGTTTAACTCCAGAGTCAATTACCTTTCGTTTGATATCACACACGCCATATTTTCACATAAACTCTAATTTTTGAAATCTATCCCCACCCTTTTATTTGGTTTGTGTTCGGTGGATTTTGTTCATTTTTAAATGGGACCATCTCGACCCAAGACCCAGCCCAGGTACCAAATTTCATTAAAATCGGCCAAGCGGTTTTTGAGTTATGCGCGTTGGTCGTTACAGACAGACATACAGACACACAGACAGACAGACAGACAGACAGACAGACAGACAGACAGACAGACATACAGACAGACAGACAGACAGACAGACAGACAGACGGCGCAACAAAAAAGTCTCAAAATCATCTGAAACGCAAAGATATATAAAAATTTTTGAAATCGGAGCAACTTTTTTTTTCTCGAAAAAATTAGGATCACCATAGCTCACACTACTATAGTATAGTATATGTGTGAGCTAATAATACACATTTTAGCTCACACATATACTATACTATAGTAGTGTAAGCTATGGTGATCCTAATTTTTTCGAGAAAAAAAAAGTTGCTCCAATTTTAAAAAATTTTATATATCTTTGCGTTTCAGATGATTTTGAAACTTTTTTGTCGCGCCGTCTGTCTGTCTGTCTGTCTGTCTGTCTGTCTGTATGTCTGTCTGTCTGTCTGTCTGTCTGTCTGTCTGTCTGTCTGTCTGTCTGTCTGTCTGTCTGTATGTCTGTCTGTAACGACCAACGCGCATAACTCAAAAAGCGCTAGGCCGATTTTAATGAAATTTGGTACTTAGGCTGGGCCTTGGGTGGAGATGGTCCCATTTAAAAATGAATAACATCCACCGAACACAAGCCAAATAAAAGGGTGGGGGAGGAGTTTATGTGAAAATATGGCGTGTGTGATATCAAACGAAAGGTAATTGAGTATGGAGTTAAACAAAATACATTTTAGTTTTTTTTTCTCCAAAAAGGGTGGGGGTAGATTTCAAAAATTAGAGTTTACGTGAAAATAAGGCGTGTGTGATATCAAACGAAAGATAATTAAGTCCGGAGTTAAACAAAATACATTTTAGTTTTTGTTTTTTTAAGGGTGGGGGTAGATTTCAAAAATTTGAGTTTAAGTCAAAACATGGCTTGTGTGGTATCAAACAAAAGGTAATTTAGTCTGGAGTTGAATAAGATATATTTCAGGTTTTAGTTTTATTAGCTCGCACGTACACTATAACTATAGTACCAATAGTGTGAGCTTAGGGGCCCATATATTGGCAGAGTATTGTTATAGACAATAAAATTGCCTTTTAAATGATGTATAATAAGGCAATGGTAGTTTTATTTACAGTGAAACCTCCTATAAGCGGACACTCACGGTTCCGTCGATTTTGTCCGCTTATTGGAGGTGTCCGCTTAAGAGAGGGAGCTGCGAAATTTTGATATATATTTATTAACAATTTCCGCTGCTTGAAAATTTCCGATATTAAATTTTTTAGCGATCTTTCGTGCTGGTAGACGTTTCTTCTCCGAAACGTTAACAACTTCCATTTACCCACATAAACTAAGAAGTTTTAGCTCACACATATACTATACTATAGTAGTGTGAGCTATGGTGATCCTAATTTTTTCGAGAAAAAAAAAGTTGCTCCGATTTCAAAATTTTAGCTCACACATATACTATACTATAGTAGTGTGAGCTATGGTGATCCTAATTTTTTCGAGAAAAAAAAAGTTGCTCCGATTTCAAAATTTTTTATATATCTTTGCGTTTCAGATGATTTTGAAACTTTTTTGTTGCGCCGTCTGTCTGTCTGTCTGTCGGTCTGTCTGTCTCTCTGTCTGTCTGTCTGTCTGTATGTCTGTCTGTCTGTCTGCCTGTCTGTCTGTGTGTCTGTATGTCTGTCTGTAACGACCAACGCGCATAACTCAAAAACCGCTTGGCCGATTTTAATAAAATTTGGTACCTAGGCTGGGTCTTGGGTCCAGATGGTCCCATTTAAAAATGAACAAAATCCACTGAACACAAACCAAATAAAAGGGTGGGGGTAGATTTCAAAAATTAAAGTTTATGTGAAAATATGGCGTGTGTGATATTAAACGAAAGGTAATTGAGTCTGCAGTTCAACAAAATACATTTTAATTTATTTAAAAAAAAAGGGTGGGGGTATATTTTAAAAATTAGAGTTTAAGTGAAAATATGGCGTGTGTGATATCAAACGAAAGGTAATTGAGTCCGGACTTTAACAAAATACATTTTAGTTTTTGTTGTTTTTGTAAGGGTGGGGGTAGATTTCAAAAATTTGAGTTTAAGTCAAAACATGGCTTGTGTGGTATCAAACAAAAGGTAATTTAGTCTGGAGTTGAATAAAATATATTTCAGTTTTTAGTTATATTAGCTCACACGTACACTATAACTATAGTACCTAGTGTGAGCTTAGGGGCCCATATATTGGCAGAGTATTTAAATACATTTCAAATCAAGTAATTTAAGCTTCGTTGTATTAAAATCGGATAAAAAATAAAAAATATAAAATTTGTTTTTAAATGTGCTTTTCCGCCATATTGAATTCGCCATATTTAAAAAAAGCGCGATTATCAATAAGGCAAAACCTGATCTGCTAGGTATGTTAAACAAATTTAAGTTACTTTCAAAAAGTTCTTATGGTTTTCATTAAAAGCATAATTTTTAATTATACCCCAAAGATCCCTATTTTTTTCCAGTTATTTGGAAATAACTTAAAAACTAATTCACGAATTGGAACATTTGAACCAGATTTGACTAAAGAATCAAAATAGCTATCTTTTATATATAAACTTTTTTTTTCTAGCTCCAATAGTTTTATAAATAACTTTAAAAAATTTTACTTTTTTTAAATTTTTTTGACAAACACAAAAAAATACATATTTTCTGACCAATACATTTTTAAATACATAACAAAGCAAGTATTTTAAACTTTGTTCAATGAAAATCGGATAAGAAATAAAAAAGTTACAATTTTTTTAAAGATACGCTTTTACCAGAATGACAAGTCAAAACCGATATAAGGGATGCCCTTAACAAAGTTAGCTTATCGGCTGAAAGTTGGCACGACTTGCACACGAAACTTGATTTGTCCATAGAGTAAATGGAGTCTACTTGGTGTGTCCTAATGGGTTAGGAAGGTATCAGATCCGTCATGGATCCATTTAGTTTTTCGAAAGACGGTTTTTTCGAAAAATTTTCCTTAAGAGAACTTATTTCCTGTCCTTATTGTTAAAAGCTCGAAATCGGTGTTATCCTAACATTTGTCAATTGATAGCAGACGTACTCTAACTTGTCCAGACCGAGGGGTGGCTCGATCAGCGATGTTTGTACACCAAAAGGAAATACCTACGATTTTTCCTGAGGTATTTCCTGGTATTTCTTAGTATTTCCTAAGCACTTCCCGGTATTTCCTTGTATATTTCCCAGTACTTCCCAAGTATTTCCTGGTATTTCCCCTAACCTGTACACCAAAAGGAAATACAGAGCCACCCCTCGGTGCAGACTTCTGACCTTTTTCCTCCACAAAAAATGTCCCCAATGGACAGGCAGTGTTGCACGCAGGAATGTAGTGGGAGGGGCCCGAGGCCTTCGGGGGGTCCGAGGCCTCATGATGGCGTTTTTATGGTATTTTATCTTTTCATTCATGCAATATGAAGAAAAAATCTAAGAAAATCTTAGGCTTGGTTCGTTTCGAAAAAATGTTTTCGAAAAAAATGTCATTGGAAAAAAATATCATTCAAAATAATTGTTTACGAAAAAAGTTTCATTTGAAATTTAGCTTTTCGATCAAACTGTCTTCGAAAAAAGCTTGTTTTTAAACACCGAACGGTAAGTCAAACGGGATGATACACAATGAGAATACTATCCGAGAACAGCATATGTTTGCTGTTCTCGGCTAATACCTTTACATTCGGCGTGCCCTCGGCCAGAACATTAACCACACCTTATTTCTTAAGTCATTTTTGACTGAATTCGTGATGGACCTGCGGTACGAAAAGCAGGACCGTCACAAAGTTGACTAGTTCTTGCATTTTTTAATTCATGAAATATGTTGAAAATATCTAAAAAAAATTTAGGCTTGGGTGCCTGGGCCTGTCATTCCCTCCCACCCTCTTCAAAAACCATATTCGCATTATTTTATCAAATATAGAGCGATTTTAAAAATTATTTCTGCAAACACTTTAAGATTTTTTTCAATAATATTTTACTAGTTCCTTCCTTTCTCTCCCCTTCCCACCTTCACTCAATGTTTGTAGAAACGCACCTATCTGCCCTTTGGTCATAGTTCAATGTTTGGCATAAATACATGATTTAGGTAATAATAAGGTGATTTAGTTAAATGAATTGCGTATGTATTACACATTGAATTAATCCGTGATCCAAACAAAAAAAAACAAAAATAAAAAAGGAACGAAACACTGTTCGTGTCCGTCGAAAATCTACACGTACTTTTCGGGTAACGCTAAATGAATGATAAATGCATAGTGCGTTCTATGGTGCTGATAAAGGGGGTAACGTGGTGATAAAATATAGACTTTTAGTTAAGAAATCTTGGACTAACCTCATAACACCCCCCCCCATAGAAAAAATATTTAGATATTATTGCTTCAGACAACCATCACCCCCCAGATCCACGCTTGGGTATACCTTACAATTTGGTACCCAACCGTGACTAGTAGGTAAAAGTAAGTTTAGCAGTTGGGTGTTTTTTTTAATTAATTTTTTTTATTTTCATTAAATTTTTCTATAAGGAATTTATTGAATTTTTCAATAGATAACATTGTAAGCAGATAATCTATTCTCACCCATTGTGCTTCTAAGGAAAGCTTTAATTTTTTTAGGGAAACAACGTTCTGCATACGCAGTTGTCAAAGCATCCTAATTCTATCAGAATTAGAAACTTCCGCCATTCTTGTAACTACGAAATCATCAAAATCAAAAAAATACGACCCGATCGATAAACAAGACGCTAGCGCTACCAATTCCACTTTCAATCCCTGACTTCGCATGTGCAGATTTACCAATATTATTTACCACATGTATTAGAATAGATGAATACAGGGTGATTTTCACTTGAATGATTCTAACCACATGAAAATAGAAAGTTTCAAAAACCTAACCTAACAAACCCTAATCAAATCTAACCGAACCGAACCAAAGGAAACTGAACCAATAATTTTTTTCAAAAATAAAACTTTCCTGACTTCCTGCCCGGGATCCTAGAGGATGTGAATCCGAACCGAACCAAACCGAACCTAACTAAACTGAACCAAACCTAACCTAACCAAACTAAACTACAACACGTACTGCTAATTAGGTTTAGTTGGGTAGGGTTAGGTTTGGATAGGTTCGGTTCGGTACGGTCCGGTTCGGATTCACATCCTCTAGGATCCCGGGTAGGAAGTCAGGAAAGTTTTTTTTTTTTGAAAAAAAATATTGGTTTAGTTTGCTTTGGTTCGGTTCGGTTAGATCTGATTAGGTTTCGTTAGGTTAGGTTTTTGAAACTTTCTATTTTCATGTGGTTAGAATCATTCAACTGAAAATCACCCTGTACATCTATTCTAATACATGAGGTAAATAATATTGGTAGATCTACGCATGCGAAGTCAGGGATTGGAAGTGGACTTGGTAGCGCTAGCGTCTTGTGATCGATAACGCTAAGTTGTCTAAGGGTCCATCTCACCGAATTTTTTTTCGTTACTTAGTTTAAAGCGTTTCTTAATATAATCATAATATGACGTAATAATGAACACTTAAGGCTAAGTAACGAAAAAAAGAGTCGGTGCGATGGGCTATCAGTGCACTAATTTAAGGTGAACATATAAGCTACCTTTAACAGCCAACGGTAATCGTAGACGCGGGTAACATGTCAGGGGTGCGGGCGGGATCGATCGCCTCAAAAATTTAACAAGAGCCCTAACCGAAGTAAGGCCCAAAATCTGTGTACTGTCAAATTCTATAGGGACATGTCGTCCTGTCTTTCTGTATTTCGTAATTAGAATGCATCATACCATCGACGGTGCACAGCATTTGGGTCCAGTTAAGCGCGGCGACAGCTGGCCTACGCATCCACCGCATGCTCGTTTGAACACGAATACAAACACATACATACCGGGTATTATTTCCTAGTTAGTATTCAAGTCTTTGGTGAATTCCTTTTGGGGTATATTGATACATTATGATAAAATTATTAATAAAAAAATTATAAAATTTATAATTTTTTATTAAGTAAAATTTGGGAGTGCATGTGTTAAATGTAATTTATCAATAATTATATGGTCGGTCTTAGGTAATATAAGAGCAGATTCGCAGATATAAGAAAGTCGTAATTCACTTCACCAATTGTCGGCGACCTCGACGACATGACGTTATTTGGTCTAAGGGTTGTTTCGATTTGGCTATAACCAAACTCTGGAATCATTCATTTATACTGTGGTAGTGACATCGAAGCTGGGAGTCCGTTTTAGGCTCGGTGTATGTGGTTTCGTACGTTGCATACCATTGACATGTAACAAAAGCGAGTCTTTAAGTTTTAATTATAAAATTACCTAATATAAAATTAGCAAAACATTAAACAATTTTCATTTTCAAAAAATACATTTTGTTTAAAATAAATATGTCCTGAATAGTACGATAACATAATTAACTAAATTAAAAGTATTCAAATATTCATTTTCAAAATAATTAATTTGGGTCTTGCCAACAGAGTATTTAAAAACTAATTTTCCAAATATCATTTGTTGCTTATTTTCACAAAATTATTAGCAAAAAGTGATTTATATTTTCCAACAAAAATATCTCTCTCATATTTTCAAAATATTTAATATACATATTTAACCAAATAAATATTTTACATGATGTGCGCTCATTACCTAAGACTATGTAAGTAGGTAATTATCAAAATCGTTTGCTATCGCTATATAGCTAGTTTCATTTTTTTACATTGTATTTGAAAGAAAAAAGTCCACCTTGTATGTTCACTTGGTATTTTTACCTTGTATATTCATCATGTACCTTCTTGCAGGAAACAAAAAAAAAATTCTACAAAGTTTTAAATTATCGTATCCCCGCCAAAATACAAACATGCATGCATAAAATCAAATCTTATCAATAAAATAACATCTCCTCAAATTTTCAAAATATTATAGAAATCCAAGCTTTCTATTTGCTGCAGCTATATTTTTTACTTAAGATATGCCAATTAGATATATTTTTATATCTTTTAATTCCATTAAAGATTCAGGGACAAAAGTATATAATTATCTTTTTATAAATAAATCAACCATTGTGTAAATTTCAGAACAAAGCTTTGTTGTTTGTTTGTTTTTGCTTTTCACTTCTATTAAAGTCATTAGGAAAAAAAACGAAACTCAATCTGTATATGTATATCAAACTGCAAATTTAGCATATTTTGTTTAATTACTCTTAACAAATACAGGAGGATATTACATGTTGATAAAAAAAATGTTATTTATTAAGAACATAGGTATCGTGATACCTTGAATTATCAAAAAAAAACTTAGTATAAATACTTTATAATTTTTAACAATAATTATTATTTTTTTCTGCTAATTAAGCTGCGATTTTTGCTAAATAGCTTTAGAAAAATCTTTTAAGCTTAATTTGACATACAATTACACTACTCCTATTTTTGGGTGTTTCATATTGGTGGTTTCACAAGACTCACCAGCCAATATCTCAAGACTTAAAAAAAATTGATTTATCCTTCTGATTTGGTTTTGTAAAGTATTTTCTTAGTTTCAAAAGGTCTTTTAAGACAAAATTAATGAAAAACATCTGTAAATATTTTCAAAGTTTTGTAAAAGGGTTAATTACATGTCTTTACCCAAAAGGATAGAATTTTGTTTAAGCAACAAGTAAAAAATGCGCTTTTAATTAAGCTAATCATTTGAAACATTGTGCACTGCTCCTTCTGATTTGCCAACCAAAGTATAACATAACAGCATAAAAAATATATTTTTATGGCAACCAAATAATGTTCTCAAGCATGCGCAAAACGTGTCTCTAATATTCTGCTTTTGTTTTCCATAAAATACCAAAAAAAAATATTTATTTATTTTATTATTATTATTATTCCTTTTTTTACTCGCCCTGTATATCGTTGTTCCTGTAAAAGTCCCGACTTTTACAGGTTACCCATTTGTTGCGTGTTCCGTGGTACTTGTGTGAGTTTTAAGTATGTTTTACTCTCTATTCGTCCTTCCAGATGTTAAATTATAACGTGTGTTCTGCCAAAAAGTTGGCATAAAAGGTTCGTCGCGTCGGTTTTTTTTTAAATAAAATAAAGCGTAAATCGTTCGGTTCGGTAATTATTAATGTCTGTTTAGTGCTTGCCAAGGGCATTATCTCCAAAATTGTGAAACGTGTCAACCTAAGAAAAGAAATTATATTAGTATCAGTGTTTGTGCTAAAATAAATTTAAAAAAAATTTAAAAAAATTGTGGAAATAAGTGGAAAAAATTACGTTAAAGCTCTACATTACACTTGAATCCTGTATTCATTATCTATCGAAAGAATTAATTTTTTGATGTAAGTCGTTTTTTTTGTGTTATTTTTTTTAGGAAAAAATATGAAAAACAAATTTTTATGGATAAAAACTTGTTATTTTAAGTTTTTATTGTCAATTTTTTCCAGCACTGAGCAATATTTATGAAAAAAATTACATATACAACATGTTTTTACCTTCCTTTTCTGTTGCGAATTTAACTGACTTAAAAAATTGATGTTTGAAGGACTTAACATTTTTAATAGTCTAAAATTTTAAATTCCGACTAACTGATTCAATCTCTTTTTTTTAAAATAAAATAAAATTTCTAACTTGGCCTTCTGCCTATTTCATAAATTTTCCCTGTATAAATATTTTGCCGATATTTTCTATCCTTGTCACAAAACCGTGACTTTCTTTTTATGTCCAGATTTTAAAACAAGAAAAACAAAAAGTTTAATACATTAACAGAAAAAATTGTTTAAAAAATATAGCGATATTGCTATTCTATTTTTATATAAGTTTTTGCCAAAACTTTTTCCGTGCGCTAATTAAAAACAAAGTTTTACTAATTGAGTTTAAGGTTATATTGTGTAATTTACCAATTTCTCACAAATCACAAATTGGAAAAACACGCTGTTTTAAAACATTATTCACCTTATTTTACTCCATCTATGCGGCTTGTTTCACGGAAGCATAATCGAATACGACAAAACTTCTTATTTTGGCACCATTTTAATTATTAGAACACGAAAGTCTAATTTATTCAGGTGGCTATAAAGAGCCATTTCAATGCGACTGTCTTTTGTGGCTAACAAAAAAATACTATGAAATCTTAACTTGTACTTGGTTTTTTCTAAACTGACGATGTATTTATTATAACTAAACTTAAAAACTTATTTTTTCCTTTTTATTAACAATACCAATTTTGTTTTTTAAAATAAATTTTTTTCGAATTTTCGGAATAATGTCCTGCTGACTTTTAAAGTTAGAAGTGGATTTTTTGCATTAAAAATATTTACAAAAATTGCATCAAATAACTAAAAAATATTAGGGATTTAAGTGTTTCTATACCAATAATATTTTTAAATGTTCTCACATACGCTTCTAAATATTCAAAAATATTTTTTTTAGTACTTTTTTGAATTTTTACAAAGAGTAACTCAATATTTGGTGTTTTAGAGTTCTTGGATTTTCGAAATTTAAGTAAGAAATGCGTGCCCATTTTTTTATTTATATTTGTTTTTATTTTATTTTATTTTACTCACTCACTCAACAGGAACAAACCCACTTACAGAGTGGGAAAAATACAGTTGAAGTTGATTACAGCTAATAAAAGATACAAAAAAAATAGTGTTTATAAAAAAAATAAATAATAAGTTAATAGTGATTTAGGACAGCCGTAATTTTTTAGCTCACACTACTACTATACTATAGTAGTATGAGCTATGGTGATCCTAATTTTTTCGAGAAAAAAAAAGTTGCTCCGATTTAAAAAATTTTTATATATCTTTGCGTTTCAGATGATTTTGAAACTTTTTTTGTTGCGCCGTCTGTCTGTCTGTCTGTATGTCTGTCTGTCTGTCTGTCTGTCTGTCTGTCTGTCTGTCTGTCTGTCTGTCTGTCTGTCTGTCTGTCTGTCTGTCTGTCTGTCTGTGTGTCTGTATGTCTGTCTGTAACGACCAACGCGCATAACTCAAAAACGGCTTGCCCGATTTTAATGAAATGTGGTACCCAGGCTGGGTTTGGGGTCGAGATGGTCCCATTTCAAAATAAACAAAATCCACTGAACACAAGCCAAATAAAAGGGTGGGGGTAGATTTCAAAAATTACAGTTTATGTAAAAATATAGCGTGTGTGATATCAAACGAAAGGTAATTGAGTCTGGAGTTAAACAAAATACATTTTAGTTTATTTAAAAAAAAAGGGTGGGGGTAAATTTCAAAAATTTAGTGTTTAAGTGGAAATATGGCGTGTGTGATATCAAACGAAAGGTAATTGAGTCTGAAGTTAAACAAAATACATTTTAGTTTTTAAAAAATGGGTAGGGGTAGATTTGAAAAATTAGAGTTTAAGTCAAAACATGGCTTGTGTGGTATCAAACGAAAGGTAATTGAGTCTGGAGTTTAATGAAATATGCTTCAGTTTTTAGTTATATTAGCTTTCACGTAGATACACTATAACTATAGTATCCAGTGTGAGCTTAGGTGCCCAAAGATTGGCAGAGTATTTAAATAAGCGATACTGCAATTAAATATGTCACATCGATCATTGTAAGAATTACAAGTGTTGCAGCCTCTTGTTAAAGGGGCATTTTTGCAAATGTTGGTTCGTTGGTTTGGTAAATAAAATGGCACTGTCGATCGAGCCGAAGTTCTAGGTACTAAAAAGTTTAATTGTTGCAATAGTTCCGGCGAGTCGATTTGGTTGTTAATAATTTTATAAATGAACTGTATCTCGGCCAAACTGCGTCTATCTTTTAGAGAACTGATATTAAACCTATTACAAAGGACCTCATTTGGTGTTCCTATTTCTGGGTACACACTGTCCATTTTAAAAGCCAGGTATTTTAAAAATTTGCGCTGAATTTTTTCAATTGAGTCAATATGTGTTTGGTAGCACGGTGACCACACAATAGACGAGTATTCTAATCTTGATCGGACGTACGCAAAATATAATAATTTTAAACTAGCGATATTCTTAAAATGTTGAGAATTGCGGATTATAAAACCGAGCATTTGATAACTCTTCTTAACAATATCCCGTATATGAGGGACAAAAGAAAGAGCACTGTCGAATGTTATACCGAGGTCTTTAAATTCCAGTGATCTAGGCAATATGGCGCCATCCAAAGAATAGTCAAACTGAATTACCTGTTGCTTAAGAGAGAAGAAGACAACGTTACATTTGATAGGATTTAGTGGTAGTAAATTAGAGTAACACCAAGTATTAACTCTATTTAGGGCATTTTGAAGTCTTTCGCAGTCAGATAAATTATTTATTCGACAAAATATTTTAAGATCATCAGCATATAATAGACAAATAACCTGAATGTCGTTTAAAATACTATTAATAAAAGCAATGAAAAATAATGGGCCCAATATCGATCCCTGAGGGACCCCAGAGCTAGCGATAATTGTAGATGAAGCTCGACCACAACATTCAACGTATTGAGGTCTCTTAGTTAGGTATGATTTGAGAAAAATACAAAGATCATCGGACAGTCCAAAGTGTTCAAAAGTACGTTGTAAAATGCTGTGGTCCAGCCGATCAAATGCTTTAGAAAAGTCTGTGTAGACCACATCAACTTGAGCATTCATATCTATTGATTCAGCAATAAATTGGGTAACAGTGACTAAATTAGTGGAAGTTGATTTGTTTTTCATGAATCCATGTTGTCTCGAGTCAATCCGGCCAGACAAAGCAGGGTAGAGTGAAGTATGAAGGACACGTTCGAAGCATTTTGAAAAATTGTTAATAATGGTGATGGGTCTGTAATTTTCGATTAGGCTTTTTTCTTGTTTTTTATAGACTGGTATAATCTTAGATGCTTTCCAAGTGTCCGGAAAAGTTTTTTGTTTCAAGGATAAATTAAACAAAATAGTCAAAGGATAAGAAAATATATGGGCACAGTCTTTCAACAGAAATGCTGGAATTTTATCTGGACCAACAATAGCCTTCGGTTTTAAACTCCTCAGGGCTCGCAATACCTCAGATTCCTGAAACTTTTTAAGCGATATTTCATTAGTAATCGAAGGGTCTTCAGTATTCGTATGTGCTATGGGGATCTGTTGATCTGAGGTATACGATGACTGAAAGTATTTGGCGAAGGCATTGGCGATACTCTGTGGGTCAGATAAGCACTCACCGTGTTGGTTTTGCATGTTAGGAGGTAAGCTATTGATTTTCTGTGAGGATTGAATAATGCGCCAGAAATTTCCAGGCTGAGATGCTAGGTTTGACTCAAGCTGAGTACAATAGTTTTGATATGAGGTTTCTATATCGCGCTTTATGTTATTGCGTAATTCCCGAAATTTATCTAAATAAGCATCATTGCCAAATTTTTTGTGTTTTTGGAAAAATTTATGTTTTTGTTTTATCGATTTAATTATGTCAGAGGTAAACCAAGGAGGATATTTTCGCCGATTTTTAAGTGTTTTAGGCACAAGGTCATCCAGACAAAGATACAGTTTATGATAAAAAAGTTCAACAGCTGTGTTTACATCACCTATTGATTCAAGAATTCGCCAGTCGATTTCTGCTAAGCTTGGGTATAAAATTCCTAGGTCAACCCTCTTAAAATTGTAAAATACATCATCCATTACATACGACTTAAGCTTTTTGTTGCCATTTATTTGATATTTTATTAACAAGGTAGGATGGCACCTGTCTTCATTAAGCAGAAAATCATGACATCTCTGCAAAAAGGTTAAATTAGGACAAGAGGATAAGACAATATCAAGTAATCGATTATCAGAGTTTTTTATAGTGTTTATTTGCTGCCAATCCAAAAAACTCATAAAGTTAACCAAATGATTTAACCTACTAGAAGGAAGTGCTCCCTCCACATAAGCTACATATTCCGAGTAATTAAAGTCTCCTAGAAAGATTACTTTTTCGTTAAATAAATAAGTAAGAGAGGACAGGTATTCAAAAAGGGGTTCATATAGAAAAGAAATTTTGCCTGGCGGAATGTATGTTAAGATTATGTACATATGAAGATTGCTGGAAAAAGATATTTTGACTCCTAGAATGTCAATTGTGTCGCGAATTGCAACTGGTAATTCAAGTTTTAAACTGGTAGTTTGAAATGCTTTCCTCACCGCCAATAAGACTCCACCCCCCAAATTCTGTTTCACCTCATCATAATTTCTGTCTGATCTAAATATACAATATTCTGGCTGAAATAATTCTGCGTCGTGTATGCCAGGATATAGCCAAGTTTCAGTGAGCGCTATGACTGAAAAATCACAGGTAAGTGTTGCATTGAAAAGTTGTTTTGTTTTCGTACGAAGCCCGCGAACATTTTGATAGTACAGTGATAAGAAGTCACGGCTACGCTGAAACTCCACCAACTGCACTGGCCCCGGATTTGGTTGATTTATTGAATTATTGTGGGAGGTACCAATACGGTCGATCACGGTATTTTGGGGGGCAGGGACTTGTGATGGCTATATGGTGGACCCAAATATTTTCGACCTATATTTCTGATTAGCTTGTTTATAGGCGTAACAATTATTATAGTCCCAGCAAGGATGATTTATTGAAATATTTAGATCATACTTATTTTTAAGATATTTACAGTTGACGCAGGACTTATTGGCAGAGTTGTTACAGTCCTTTACTTCATGTCCCTCTCCACAGAGTGGACATGAGGGGCCTTTTTGACAGTATTTTTTTGAATGACCGAATTGATTACATTTGAAACAGCGTGATACTGAAGTCGCATCGTAAATTCTACAGTTGTCAAGACCGATAACAATATATTTTTGATCAGTAAGTTTCTTATAAGTAAGCATATCTAACTGCAGTATCACTTGAAAAATATTATTATTATTTTTTGTCGGCCAGACATTCAGCAAATTCATTAAAAATTGATTTTTGTGCTTTCTTTGTGAGAAAAGTTGAGATGATCAAGTGACCTAACCTGTTAATTATTTACATGAAAGATTCTACTCCTAAAGACTTAAATTTATTTAATTATGATTTTTCCAAAATTTTCTTTGGTCACTCTCCACTACTTTATTCAAAACACCCTTTGTTAAGACCTACGTATTTCATCGGCATAGGCTTCACCAGAAAGTTTTTCGTTTTCCACCTCTAACTACTTCTAATGCTTCCGTGAAGCCAGCTCAATCTGATTTTGACCCTGATGTCGGCTTATGTTGAGGAAACATGTAGGTTTTAACAAAAAAAAAATTGAATAAAAATAGTGGAAGGGGGGCAATTCTTTAAAATTTGACATAATTTGAAACAATCTGAAAAAATTTGACGCCTCAAATTTTAGCCCTAAATCATGGCAACATCGTAAATTTCAGTTTCTTGTACAGCGTCAAAAACCGAAAAATGAGGAAAAATATAATCTAAAACCTACCTTTAAACTCGATTGCTGATAATTCAATATTTTTCAGGGATTGTTGATGATGCACAGGTTCTTAAAAAATTGTATTTTTCCGGAAAAAAACAATAACAAAACTATGAGACGTTTTTCTTACTTCGTTAAAGTTGGATTCAAATAACACGAACATAACATGATAACATGCAAAGCGAACCAAACTGAATGGCTAAGTACAGCCGACCACAAAATCAAACGTAATATTATTTTAACGAAATCAAATGAATTTTAGGAAAGAAAACTATTAGGGTTGATGTTTACGAAAAAAACTAATTTTCGGATTTATTGCAACCCGTGGCCCAAAAAATAACCTTTGAATATATAAATATCAAACTTGTTATTATTATTATCATATAATTAAAAATAATGTTTGTCTAATATTTCTTATGATCAGGTATGAGAAGAGAAAAAAAGACTGCCAAACCCAGGTTATAAAGGTTAGGTTCAGGTCTGCTACAGGGTGACCTTAAAATCTATTATAGATTTGTTTAGAAATTCTAGTTCTCTACTTAACAATAAAAAGTTGAAACTAGCCCAAAAAGTTAAACTATGTATTAACGGATTATTTCAAATTTAGGTTCAGGGGGTGAGTTACAGGGTGATATCAAAAATAGTTGTACAATTTACATTGTTAAAAACAACGTTGTCAGGAGTTTTACTTAGCAAACAAGAGTTAGAAATACCTTAAAAAATCATATCACTAACTTATTGTATTACCTTTAGAGCCAGCAAGTGAGCTACTGGGTGATATCGAAATTACTAGTGTATTTTTCTAAAAATCACATTTTTAGAAAACAATGTTGTCAAGAGCTTTCATTATCAAAAAATGCTTAGGAACACGTTAAAAAATCATAACATTAACTGACTGTATTACCTTTAGGTCCTTGGAGTAAGGTACAGGGTGATATCAAAATTAGTAAAACACTTTTGTAGAAATCACAATTTTAAAAATCAACTTTATCAGGAGTCTTGGTGAGCAAAAAATAGTTAGGAATATGTAAACAAACCACACCATTCACTAACTGCGGTACATTTAGGTCCAGTAGGTAAGATACTAGTAGTAAATTTTTTTATAAATCATATTTTTAAAAATAACTTTTGGCCTCACCTTACTGTTTACAAACCAAGAACATATAAGTTAGGGTTTCTTGAGCGATCTATTAAAAGAATATTACGTTAATACTTTTCCGCACAATTTTACTTTTTCGCATCATTTTTACTTTCCTCACGATTTTTTTCCGCATGTCCAAATTGCAAGAACCTTCCCGGTCACAATCGTTTTCAAATGAAAACCCGTCCTCCTACATACAAGTTTCATTTTCAAGAAGTGCTGCTGTACCGATGCTACCAGAAGCACCGAATGAAGAATCCTGTAATGTGTTACAGCCTGTACAGACCAATATACCTTCCTCCATTCACTACAGTAGTAATTCTAAGCAGCAAACTGATCAAGGCATTTCTGTAGTGGGCCAAACACCAACCAATCAAATTCCAATAAGAAACGACGTTATTCAAGATGTTGCGGCATCTGATGTATATTGAAGCATGCAACAAACAGAAAGTGCACTTTCGATTTCAATATCTACCATCGTTAACTTTTTCGTTATTGTTAATTAAATGTTCTTTACATAAGGTTTCTTTTTAATATATCATAATAAAAAAATCCTGTTTTATTATTTTTCCGTGCATAAAAAAATCAAGTAAAAATAAAAGTTAAAAAAACGTACGGAAAAGTAACTTTTCCGCACTAGTGCTGAAAAATTTCTTTTCTGCACGATTTTTGTTTTGTTAAAAATGAAGATATTTAGGACTCATTAAATGATTTATGTAACTATTCTATCTTACGTATCATTTTCTAGCATTATTATAAAATCCTTGCGAATTAAAACATGTTTTTGATAAAGAAGATGGACAAAAACACTCGTAGGAAAAACATTGTACCTAATTCTTGCGGAAACTATCTTTTCCATCCTTGATGGCTTGCCCGAACTCCGCTCCGCGTCGTTTCTGCAAGTGCCGTCGCGTGCGGAAAAGTACCTCTTTCCGCACTTGTTAGGTAAATAACTATTGTACAAACAATTAAAAGCCTAAGCGATACAAAAAAATATTTATGTAAAAGATATTTAAAATTTAAAGATAAAAGACCTTAAGTGGGATGAAACTACTGCTTTTGTTGATTTGCAGTTTTCAGTAAAAATAGCTAAAGAAGTAAAGAAATATATCCCTTTATCAGACAACCAAATACCTATGTAGCGGTACATGTATTAACAGATTTTTTGAAAGAAATGCAAAATATTGAGTCGCTTCACTTTGGAAGAAGTCTATATACAAGTAATTAAATAAAACTAAGAACGACGTACGGGACAAAAATATTTGTGTGCAGGTTGTTGTTTGTCAATGTAAATAAATGTAATATTTATTATGTGTATTTGTACATTTTTATATTGAGCAAGCTTAATAATTATAAGGATTTGATTTGGCTCGGTTTGGTTATGTTAAATAGATAACTTGGGTGTCAAATTGTTGCCTAAAAAACATGCAAATTTGTGAAATAACAACGAAGACAGTTTTTTCCTGTAAATAAATGTGCAGATTTTTATATTTATCGTGTATGTTTGTAAATGTTTACATTTGGCAAGCCTAGTGAAGGCTTTCGTTTTGTTACATTAAATATATATTTTAGGGCCAAGATTCTAAAATATCTTGTAAATTTGTTAATTAACAAATCAAACAAATATAAAATATTTGTTAAAAAATTTTGATTTACTATTTGTATTTGTTAATTTTTATATTTACCAACTGGTTCGGTTTGATTCTATTAATTGTATATTTTGGATGAAAAATTTTTGTCAAATAAGCATGAAAATTTGTGAATTAACAACGAAGGCAGGCAGGTTTTTCTGTAAATAATTATTGTACATTTTTATATTGACCAACCTTATTTATATGGGTTTGGTTCGGTTTGGTTATACTTGATATGTATTATAAAGCCATGATTTTTTCAAACTAACTTGTGAATTTGTAAAAGAACAACGAACCAAGATGTTGTTACGTAAATAAATGTAGGGATTTTTGGATTTCTTATGTGTATTTGTAAACTTTTATTTTGACCAAGGTTAGTTAGGGGCTTAGGTTGATTTGGTTATATTAACTAATAAGTTTTAATGTCAAAATTTTATCATATTAACTTGTAAATTTGTCAAATAAATAGTAAAAGTTTTTCACGTAAATATATGTGAATATTTTTGGATTTATTTATTTATTTCACCCTGTAGCTCACCTCCCTTGTTTTTTAAAAACGTGATTTTTCAAAATCTTTACTGCTATTTAGATATCACCCTGCAGCTTACCTACTGGAAGTAAATGAAATTTAGTAAGTGGTATGATTGCTTAACGTGTTCCTAACTATTTTTTGCTAACAAACGCTCCTGACAACGTTGTTTTTTAAAAACGTGATTTTTACGAAATTTTATTACTAATTTCGATATCACCCTGTACCTCACTTCCTGGACCTAACGGTGATACAGTCAGTTAATGGTATGATTGTTTAACGTATTCCTAACTATACTTTGCTAACAAAAGCTCCGGACAACCTTGCTTTTTAAAAATGTGATTTTTAGAAAATTTACACACACTAATAATTTCTATATCACCATGTAGCTCAATTCCTGGACCTAAAGGTGATAAAATCTGATAATGGTATGATTGTGTAACGTCTTTCAAATAATTTTTTGCTAACGAAAGCTCTTGACAACATTGGTTTTTAAAAATGTGTTTTTTAGAAAATTACGCTTCTAATTTCGATATCACCCTGTAGGTCTCTCACTTCCTGGATCTAAAAATAATACAATAAGTTCATAATACATTTTTTAATGTATTTCTTACTCTTATTAGCTAACTAAAACTCCTGACAGAGTTGTTTTTTAAAAATGTGAAGATTTACTACTATTTTCGATATCACCCTGTAACTCACCTCCTGAACCAAATTTTGATCTAATCCGTAAATAGTAGTTTTTTTGGGGCTATTATCAACTTTTTATTGCTAAGTAGAAAATTAGAATTTTTTAACAAATCTATAATATTAGGCACACAAGAAATTTTACATAATTATACAAACATTATTTTTAATTATACGAATTTATAGAAAGTTTGAAATTTATGTTTTAAAGGTTTGTTTCTTGGGTCCAGTCAGGGGTGCAATAAAACCAAAAAATATTTTAAATCTATTTTAAGGTCGGCTGTACGCAGTACTGCCTATATGTGCAGCTCCCTCTAGGGCGCGTGTCGCAAACTTAAGTTTTCCTTGCACAATGTGACCACGTGGTCGTGGTACCCCTGAAAACTTCCGCCTTCGACTTATTTTCGTCAGGTGGCGACTGTAGCAAATATTCTTAGGGTCACTGCATCCTGAAAGCCCCTATTGGTTGACATAGTCAGGCGGGATTTTTAAAATGAAACTCTCCTGTCCTCGTTTTGGTAGGTTGAAATCGGTGTTAAACCAAACTGAAACAGAACCTAACCGTGGCCAATTGATGGGAAACGTATCCTAACCGGGGCGTGTCTGGACAGGTTAGGATACGTTGTCGAATAATTTATCAGGGTTAGGTTAACACCGATTTCGACAGGAAAACAGGATAGGGAAGCTAATTAAAAAAAAAATATGTTTTTAAAAAACAATAAAAAAAAAAACTCATCGGCATATGCATAGAATTAGTTAAATTCAACAGGTATGTACTGCACAAACCACTACACTTTTTAATCACTTACAACTAGTATATATTCATATTTTACGCCGAAAGCTGTAAACATAAAGTTTGTTAAATGCTTGACTGGTGGCACCATCTCTTAATATAATATAATAATAATCTTAAACGGCAACGTTCAACATCAAAAAGTCAGCTGACTATTTCGACCAATAGCAAACGGAATGCAAGTTGTGAACTAGCCGTTCATGTCTCCCAGGGGTAGCGACACCAAACATAACCTCATTTACGAAAAACGCAAATCTGACACTGTCAGGAGCGTAGCTTTTTTTATGTTTAAAAAATTTACAAATGTTACGTAAAAAACTGTCCGTCACATCCGGTATATAAATTTTACTGTCCAAATAAACAAACCTAAAAAATCTAAGTTTTTTATGATTTCAAATTTATTAGGACCCTGTGTTAGGACCCGCACAGCGAAGGAAACCAAAAATATAGTTTGCATGTTTTATATATATTCTAAAATATAGAAAACTATTATGTTGGGTTTTGTCATTTAATAAATCTTTTGTGCTCTCTACGGAATAAAGGTGTACGTTGTGGCCTTAAAAAAGTTAAAAAAATATTTTGGGCGCCAATTTGTGGCCTATTAAAATGCGTTGTGTGACATTTGTGGCAGCTTGAAGGCGTTGCCGCCATTTTGTGACACAACAAACCCATTGAATAATTAAACAAATATCTGGAAGCAGAACTGTATTTTCCAGCTAGGTAAAACATTGATATGCCCGGTAACTTTTATACAGTGGAGAAGGGGGGGTTCAGAAATAAGAAAATTTTAAGTGCGCCACATTATTTAATACCAATGTTTTACAAAGAAGATCTTAAATAAAATACAGTTCAACCCAAACGTTGTAGCCAAACAATGAAATTCTATACTTCCGAGGCTTCCAGAATATTTGTGTAATTAAAAAGCCAAAAAAAAATAAACAGAATAAAATTCTATTAGATCGAATTCAGATGACAAAACAGAAATACTTTACAGGTAGATGGACTCCTTTAACAGGTCATAGTTATCTACATCTGAATCAGTAGTGTGAGACTCAGTTGTATAAATGATGGTTAAAAATAAGATATACTTCCAAAATTATTCTGTCATAGGGGAGATCTGGATCAAATATCTGCTGTCATCATTCTACGTTGGGTAGAATGAGACAGACAGCAACCCAGTCCGAGATCCACCCCATAAGGTAAAACAGTGTAAAGAAACCGCTAAAAAAAAATATAACCTCATCTCTCTTTTTGTCTCTGCAAAGTTGGTCATTGGGATTGTACAAATAACACAAAAATTTAGTTCATCTTATTTATTTTCATAGGAGGATGGAAATGAAATTGATCAAAATACAAAAAAATATTGAAATCTGAGAATAATACTTGAATAAACATGAAATATAAATCAATGAAAAAGGGAAACAAGTTAGAGCCAAGGGCGTTCAATTTCACAGAAAAATAATATAATTAAATATGCCGCAAAATCTTGGGTTATGACGTCATACCTTTATCTTGCGTTCACAAGAAGTGTTAAAACTATATTTAGGATTTATGGAAAAAAAATTATATCAGAAAAATGTTTGCTCGTATGAAATTGAAGTAAACTCCTACCTTGGTCCTCGATTAATTCATGTGTGTTTTATTTTGTAAACCTGGTGTTGTTCTTCCTGCTACTTCGGGTCCTGTCCTATTCTGTCCGCGCCTCCCCTGAAGATCCCTTAGCACATGGTGCTAGGGCAGCCCATGGTTGTGAAAAGGTTGTGGGATCCTTGCCCGAGCGTAAAAAGGTTGTGGGATTCTTGCCCGAGCGTAGAACCCTGTGGAAAATGAAATGTTTCAGTTTCCTGGAATTCGTCAATTTTGCACGAAGTTCCCCTACACAGTAACTTAATTCGATAATCCCATGTCGACTCAATAAAACAAAGTAGATTTAAACAGATGAACTAAAATAATCCTAACGTACCTTTCTCAGGGTTATAACTGGCCCGTCCGGCTTCCCACCAGCGTCCAGCCCAACTGTCCCGTCGCTGGAATTGACAGGGCTGTAGACAAAGGAGAAAAACAATATATAGTTTTTATCCAACACGTGGTTAAAAGAAAAATATAAAAACGCCAACAAATCCCCACGTCCTTTGTCAAAAAAAGTACATTTCCCACGAAAAATAATTACAATTTGGGAGGCAAATATTATCTTGAAGAGTACTCAAATAATAAAAAAAAATAAAAAAATAAAATCGAACTTACCAATGCTCTTTCCGTGCAAATGGCGTAGGCCGACTTAAATCCCCCTCAAAACAGGGTGCGAGCGTCACTCCAGATTGCCTAGACACGACGGCTCACTCCTCACAGTCTCTGGGATATCTCCTACAATTCGCTGCAGTGCCAAAACCAAAAACAATGGCGATCCCAGAGCCTGTTGTCGACCCAACCAAATTTGTTAGCAAAGAGAGACAAAGCACTTAGTCGAGAATACCAGAATAATGCAGTGGCCGGAAACCGTTTTGTAAATTTGGTGGGGAGTGGGGACGGTAAAACGCAATAGTACCAACCTAATCTTCCCGGTGAAATTCAAATAAAGGATGCAAACCTATTTATAAAAAACTTTTCCGCCAAAAATAAATCTCTACATTCAGTGGCAAGCCTGGAAGAAAAACCCGGGGTTTTCAAAGTAACCAATGAGGAGATACAGCGATAGTTCTATACAGGTATATAGGGGCAGCACCGACCAAGGGGATAGGAAGTACGTAAAACAAACCTTGAGGTGTTGTCGGATCTATTTCCACGGTTGAAATTTTTATAACAAGGACGTCGAGACACCCTCCATACATTTGACCGAACATTTGCCTACCGGACCCCCACCAACATATCAAGTAGAAGAAGAATAACCCGACGGACTAGAAGAAGCTCAGCATTGAAACCATCAACTGTAAAATCAATTACTGGAGATCAGGGCATGCAGCAAACCCAGGAATATTCGAACACTCAACCAATTCCCATATGAGTAAAGCTATACTCAGTGTAGAATTTAGTTGTATTTTAGCTACAGTTTTAGTCACAAGTTTCCTTTGCTCTTTATATATGTTTTCTCTAAGATTCATAAGGTTTGACGCCATTTTTGTAAAACATTTCTACAGTAATAAAGTTGTTTCTGAACCTGAACCCAAAAATACACACTGAACTATTGCTTAAAGGCACAAGAGTGTTCAGATGTTAACTCACACGATTTCGTTTATTCTTTTAGTCCTGGTTTTTATCCCTCGTTTATCTCCCCTTTACCAAAGTGCATAACTCGTATTTATTTTATCCTTTCCCTATCAAATTAATAAAGATATCAAAGTGGCGGAGCCTCGGTTGTTCCTGGTCGACCCAAATATGTTTTCGTACTATCAAAACTAGTTAATCCGTGAAGGACATGAGGTTCGGATTGTCCCAATATCCTCGAAATAAACGTAAGGGAATGAAATGTTCATCTAAATGTTTCCTTCCTGTTACTGAATCCATTTGTGATGCGGCAACGCCGCCATTCCCCAGCATAACAGCTGTTTAACCTTATGAACGTCAAGTGAATCACAAAATTCCACAGATAAAAACAAAACAATCAAAATCTTTATGTGATTTTTCCCGAAGCCCGTGATCCTAAATTCCAATTACGATGTCCAGATAATGCGATGTGCGTAGTGTCCACAGTAATTCGATGGAATGTCTCCTTTATAAGGTAACTTTTTGGACACTATATAACCTCCAAACCTAGCTCTATAAAATACTATATATTTGTGTACAGAAAGACGAATCAAAGAGCCTTGATTATTTACCTAAATAAACAAATATGTAACGTTGTCTTAAACGTAAAAATGACACGTTACATAATCCCCCCCCAACTTCAAGACGATTAACCTAAAAAGGTTAATCGGAGAGATCCGCTGCCGACTTAAGGTCTTTGGCATGCCAACTCCCTGGCAGTACTTTACCCGATGGTTCCTGAAGCTCAAATATCCATGGAGAAATTTTATTCCTAATCACATAAGGACCAACGAATTTCGGTGCTAACTTCTTCGAGAAAAACTTCGCAGCATCTGACAAAACATAATTTTTCTTCCAAACACGCTGACCCACAGCAAAGTTGGGTACCCTTGTACGCAAATTATACTGAACTACGTTTTTCTCTCCAGCCACCTCTAACCTTCTCTTAACATCAGCATAGAGCTTCCGGAAACCTTCGTTCTTACTTTCAGCTGCGGATTGTACACCGTTCTCTTCAGATAACAAAACTGGGTTGGAGTAATCTTTACCTGATAAACACATATTCCTACCAAAATTAACAAAGAAAGGAGACACCCTGGTTGTCTCATGGGTTGCAGTACGAATCGCGCAGGCAAGTTTATGTATTTGTTCGTCCCACTTCCTGTGGTTGTCTTTCACATAACAACATAACATGGTTTTTAACGTGCGATTCGTCCTTTCTGTTGGATTTGCTCTGGGGTGATAATACGGATTATACTGAATTTTAACCTGATAACTCTCAGCAAAACGCTTAAACTCATTACTTTTGTACTGAGGGCCATTATCACAAAGTATCAAACGGGGTACTCCGAAGACCATAAATACTTGCTCCTCGAGATGCTTGACAACAGCTTGAGTAGGGGCTGTTCGCATTGGAAAAACTAAGGAAAACTTACTCAAATAGTCTGTAACGACGAGAATCCAGCAATTACCCTTTGTTGAACGAGGTAGAGGTCCACATAAATCAGTCGAAATAATTTCCCAAGGACGAGTTGGTTTTGGGTGAGATATCATCTGATCAGATACACCTTGTGTATCACCTTTATGAGCTGCACAGACAAAGCATTT
This sequence comes from Aspidapion aeneum, assembly GCA_963576565.1. Taxonomy (NCBI): domain Eukaryota; kingdom Metazoa; phylum Arthropoda; class Insecta; order Coleoptera; family Brentidae; genus Aspidapion; species Aspidapion aeneum. Next base: position 112,304 of record CAUYVT010000088.1, read on the forward strand.
CTTTACAAAAGTTGCCACGTCCTGGCGCATTTTTGGCCAATAATATTTTTCTGCCAGTCTGTGGAAGGTTTTATACACACCCATATGTCCTGCGGTAGGAGGATCGTGAGCTTCTCCAATAATTCTACGCCTATGATCTTTGGGGACTACCTCTTTCCAATATTCGTTAGATGGTGAAAGTTGAGGGTATTCTTGTTTGACATATTTATACAACTTATTATCAGTGTATCTCCAGTTCATAAATTTTAACGGTGATTCTACGACCCTCTTTACCATCTTTTGGTACCATCGATCTTTAATTGCTGTTGAAACATCTCTGGGCTGCGAAATTGTATCAATCATAGGTACTGCACGAGACAACATGTCCGGGACAACCAAATCTTTCCCTTTCCGATGGATTACTTCAAAATCATATTGCTGCAGTTTTACAGACCAACGAGCAAGCCTTCCACTGGGCTCTTTTAAGCTATGAAGCCATTTTAAGCTAAAATGATCTGTTATGACCTTAAATGAGATCCCCTCAATATAAGGCCGGAGCTTCTCTATCGCCCAAACCAATGCCAAACATTCTCGCTCGGTGGTCGTGTAAACACGTTCTTGCTTAGTCAAAGATCGACTCAAATAGCATATGACTTTGTCTCCTTCAGGATAAGGCTGCGTTAAACATGCTCCTATTCCATATCCTGATGCGTCTGTTTGAATGACAAATTCTTTGGTATAATCTGGACATGTAAGAATCGGTGCAGTCACTAAAAGTTCCTTAATCTTAATAAATGCTCTTTCGCAGTCTGGAGTCCAATCGAACTTTTGATTTTTCTTAGTTAGAGCTGTAATTGGAGCTATTATCGCTGAAAAATTCTCTATGAAACGTCTATACCAGGATATTGTACCTACAACTCTACGAACTTCTCTGACAGTTCTTGGCCTCTGGAGCTCTAACATGGCTTTAATTTTATTAGGGTCAACTCGGATGCCTCGACGGTCCACTACGAAACCTAAATAAGTCATTTCTGGCCTACACAGTTGGCATTTCTCCCAACTTACCGTTATCTTTGCATTCTGCAATCTTCGTAGGACTTCCTCAAGAATTCTAAGATGTTCAGAAAAGCTCTGTGTGACAATTACGAGGTCATCGAGATATACGTACACGTAGGGGTCTAAATCGTTTCCTATGATGCTATCTATGAGTCTCTGCCAAGTTGCAGGTGCATTATGAAGACCAAATGGTAAACGCTTAAATTGGAAGAGACCTCGTCGACAGATGAATGCTGTTAGTGGCTTCGATGATTCTTCCATTGGTACTTGCCAATAAGCACTCTTAATATCTAAAGTTGACAAGTACTTAGCATCTTTCAATTTGTCAAGAGTCTCGGATACGAGTGGCCTTAAAAAAGTTAAAAAAATATTTTGGGCGCCAATTTGTGGCCTATTAAAATGCGTTGTGTGACATTTGTGGCAGCTTGAAGGCGTTGCCGCCATTTTGTGACACAACAAACCCATTGAATAATTAAACAAATATCTGGAAGCAGAACTGTATTTTCCAGCTAGGTAAAACATTGATATGCCCGGTAACTTTTATACAGTGGAGAAGGGGGGGGTTCAGAAATAAGAAAATTTTAAGTGCGCCACATTATTTAATACCAATGTTTTACAAAGAAGATCTTAAATAAAATACAGTTCAACCCAAACGTTGTAGCCAAACAATGAAATTCTATACTTCCGAGGCTTCCAGAATATTTGTGTAATTAAAAAGCCAAAAAAAAATAAACAGAATAAAATTCTATTAGATCGAATTCAGATGACAAAACAGAAATACTTTACAGGTAGATGGACTCCTTTAACAGGTCATAGTTATCTACATCTGAATCAGTAGTGTGAGACTCAGTTGTATAAATGATGGTTAAAAATAAGATATACTTCCAAAATTATTCTGTCATAGGGGAGATCTGGATCAAATATCTGCTGTCATCATTCTACGTTGGGTAGAATGAGACAGACAGCAACCCAGTCCGAGATCCACCCCATAAGGTAAAACAGTGTAAAGAAACCGCTAAAAAAAATATAACCTCATCTCTCTTTTTGTCTCTGCAAAGTTGGTCATTGGGATTGTACAAATAACACAAAAATTTAGTTCATCTTATTTATTTTCATAGGAGGATGGAAATGAAATTGATCAAAATACAAAAAAATATTGAAATCTGAGAATAATACTTGAATAAACATGAAATATAAATCAATGAAAAAGGGAAACAAGTTAGAGCCAAGGGCGTTCAATTTCACAGAAAAATAATATAATTAAATATGCCGCAAAATCTTGGGTTATGACGTCATACCTTTATCTTGCGTTCACAAGAAGTGTTAAAACTATATTTAGGATTTATGGAAAAAAAATTATATCAGAAAAATGTTTGCTCGTATGAAATTGAAGTAAACTCCTACCTTGGTCCTCGATTAATTCATGTGTGTTTTATTTTGTAAACCTGGTGTTGTTCTTCCTGCTACTTCGGGTCCTGTCCTATTCTGTCCGCGCCTCCCCTGAAGATCCCTTAGCACATGGTGCTAGGGCAGCCCATGGTTGTGAAAAGGTTGTGGGATCCTTGCCCGAGCGTAAAAAGGTTGTGGGATTCTTGCCCGAGCGTAGAACCCTGTGGAAAATGAAATGTTTCAGTTTCCTGGAATTCGTCAATTTTGCACGAAGTTCCCCTACACAGTAACTTAATTCGATAATCCCATGTCGACTCAATAAAACAAAGTAGATTTAAACAGATGAACTAAAATAATCCTAACGTACCTTTCTCAGGGTTATAACTGGCCCGTCCGGCTTCCCACCAGCGTCCAGCCCAACTGTCCCGTCGCTGGAATTGACAGGGCTGTAGACAAAGGAGAAAAACAATATATAGTTTTTATCCAACACGTGGTTAAAAGAAAAATATAAAAACGCCAACAAATCCCCACGTCCTTTGTCAAAAAAAGTACATTTCCCACGAAAAATAATTACAATTTGGGAGGCAAATATTATCTTGAAGAGTACTCAAATAATAAAAAAAAATAAAAAAATAAAATCGAACTTACCAATGCTCTTTCCGTGCAAATGGCGTAGGCCGACTTAAATCCCCCTCAAAACAGGGTGCGAGCGTCACTCCAGATTGCCTAGACACGACGGCTCACTCCTCACAGTCTCTGGGATATCTCCTACAATTCGCTGCAGTGCCAAAACCAAAAACAATGGCGATCCCAGAGCCTGTTGTCGACCCAACCAAATTTGTTAGCAAAGAGAGACAAAGCACTTAGTCGAGAATACCAGAATAATGCAGTGGCCGGAAACCGTTTTGTAAATTTGGTGGGGAGTGGGGACGGTAAAACGCAATAGTACCAACCTAATCTTCCCGGTGAAATTCAAATAAAGGATGCAAACCTATTTATAAAAAACTTTTCCGCCAAAAATAAATCTCTACATTCAGTGGCAAGCCTGGAAGAAAAACCCGGGGTTTTCAAAGTAACCAATGAGGAGATACAGCGATAGTTCTATACAGGTATATAGGGGCAGCACCGACCAAGGGGATAGGAAGTACGTAAAACAAACCTTGAGGTGTTGTCGGATCTATTTCCACGGTTGAAATTTTTATAACAAGGACGTCGAGACACCCTCCATACATTTGACCGAACATTTGCCTACCGGACCCCCACCAACATATCAAGTAGAAGAAGAATAACCCGACGGACTAGAAGAAGCTCAGCATTGAAACCATCAACTGTAAAATCAATTACTGGAGATCAGGGCATGCAGCAAACCCAGGAATATTCGAACACTCAACCAATTCCCATATGAGTAAAGCTATACTCAGTGTAGAATTTAGTTGTATTTTAGCTACAGTTTTAGTCACAAGTTTCCTTTGCTCTTTATATATGTTTTCTCTAAGATTCATAAGGTTTGACGCCATTTTTGTAAAACATTTCTACAGTAATAAAGTTGTTTCTGAACCTGAACCCAAAAATACACACTGAACTATTGCTTAAAGGCACAAGAGTGTTCAGATGTTAACTCACACGATTTCGTTTATTCTTTTAGTCCTGGTTTTTATCCCTCGTTTATCTCCCCTTTACCAAAGTGCATAACTCGTATTTATTTTATCCTTTCCCTATCAAATTAATAAAGATATCAAAGTGGCGGAGCCTCGGTTGTTCCTGGTCGACCCAAATATGTTTTCGTACTATCAAAACTAGTTAATCCGTGAAGGACATGAGGTTCGGATTGTCCCAATATCCTCGAAATAAACGTAAGGGAATGAAATGTTCATCTAAATGTTTCCTTCCTGTTACTGAATCCATTTGTGATGCGGCAACGCCGCCATTCCCCAGCATAACAGCTGTTTAACCTTATGAACGTCAAGTGAATCACAAAATTCCACAGATAAAAACAAAACAATCAAAATCTTTATGTGATTTTTCCCGAAGCCCGTGATCCTAAATTCCAATTACGATGTCCAGATAATGCGATGTGCGTAGTGTCCACAGTAATTCGATGGAATGTCTCCTTTATAAGGTAACTTTTTGGACACTATATAACCTCCAAACCTAGCTCTATAAAATACTATATATTTGTGTACAGAAAGACGAATCAAAGAGCCTTGATTATTTACCTAAATAAACAAATATGTAACGTTGTCTTAAACGTAAAAATGACACGTTACAACGTTTAATCCCTTTTTTCATGGGCTAAGGTAGTATTTCTTGTCCCCAGTGATTGAAAGTAATTTCTTTAAAACCATATAGGCAAAATATAGGTTTTTGGATTATTTTATTTTATCATAATACAAAAAACAAAAAGGAATCAAGATATATACACGATACCGATTATTTTGTTCCAGCTTGCCGTAAGCTTACTGTACTTTGCCGATGGCTTGGTTCGTTTTGATCGTTATTGTGACCTTAGGCATAGAATATTGCTTCCATATAAATGAAGCATTTAACTTTCTAGACTTCTCCAGGCTCTAAACCAGGAAACTGTGAAATTTTCGAAAATCTGTTTATTGCAAGAATATGCTTTATTTTCCATCTTCGAGAAATGTAATTCGAAGTTTTTCTCGACTAAACTTAATTAATTTGTCATTAAATAAATAAAAAATTTTCCACATTGTTTGTTATAAGGTCACTCATCGTCAAGCAAGCTTTACCTTGCTTGACGATGAGTGACCTTAGTTTGATAGCATCTGACTGACTTTTGTCTAATGTAATGCCATGACAACTATCACTGCCCACTGTTTTTTTATATACGGGGGGTTGATATGCTAAAACTACAGTACGGTAAGTGGTTTAATACCTATTTATTTAGTTTATGATTATTATTTTTAGTATATAAAAATAAACCTTGGCATTAAAGTCCCTTTTAGTCACTTAGCAAATTATAGTCCTTCTTCCGGTCGAGCATGAAAATTCCCGCCGTGGTATTAAAAGTAAACACTGCACGCCCCAGGTTTATAATATACCTACTATTATTTTTATTAGTGTTCAAAAAAGAGCGGGCGGCGAAGAAAAGGTCGAAAATACAAAAAGTCGAAAACACAAGAGTTCGAAAGTACAAAAGGTCGAAAATACAAAAGATTGAAAAACAAAAGGTTCAAACAAAGATCGAAAGTAGCTACACTGTAATGATTGCAAAACAAAGTAGAATTAAGAGACACACAGGTACACACACACACTCATAGAAAAGTTTTTAAAAAATCAACATTCAATAAAAACTCACGGTAGCAACACGACGGGTCGCAGAACTTTGTTCGAAAACATTTTCTTAGAACGGAAATTTTTATGAAAACAATTTCTTCTAATGGAAATTTGTTCGAAAACATTTTTTTTTAAACGGAAATTTATTCGAACACCATTTCTTTGAACGGAAATTTGTTTTCGAACGGAAATTTGTTCGTAAGAAATAGTTGTTCAAAAACATTTTCTTCGAATAGAAATCATTTTCTTCGAAAGCAAGTTTTTCGATAAAAGACGCTCTAGACCTGGATTTCCAAACCTAACACAATTCATATAGTTTGACTACGGCAAGGTCTTTCTAACATATTTTTTCAAAAAAACCCTGACTTCTTTCCCGGGATCGTAAACATTTTGAAAATTTGTCTACTTTCCTCCTTTTGGAAGGTCGAAATTGGTAATTTCCTAAACTTTGTCAATTGATCGCAAACGTATCCGAACCGGTCCAGATACCTCCTGATGTGCTCAATTAAGAAAGGTTAGAGTAACACCGATTTCAACCTTCCAAAATGAGGACTGGAAAGCTAATTTAGTGAAATCATTTTTCGACAATCGGTTTCGGTTGGTTCGGTTTGGTTTCACACTCTCTAGGATCCCGGGAAAGAAGTCAGGAAAGTTTTTGTTTCCAAAAATTGTGAGAAAAAAACCCCATTAGTCGAACTATATGAGTTGTGTTAAGTTTGGCAAGCCAGGTTAAATATTTTTTTTTCAAAAAATTTGTTTTCGAAAAAATGTTTTTGAACAAATTTTTATTAAAAAAAATATTTTCGAACAAATTTCCGTTCAAAGAAAATGTTTTCGAACACATTTCTGTTCGAAGAAAATGATTTCGAAAAATTTCTGTTTGAAGAAATCGTTTTCGAACAATCTTTTGTTCGAAGAATATGTTTTAGAACAATTTTTGGTTTAAAGAAAATGATTTTCCAAGTTTATGCTTTCGAACAATAATATTAAGATATTTATATGAAATGTACTATAAAATTATAAATAATTAAGCGGAACCTTACGAAAACTCGAACTGTATTTGGGCATTTTTTGTCTTTTGGAAACTTGGAAAATAAATTAAACAGTGCGAAAAATAGCGTATAAACATCGTGATAAAAGTTTCATTTTATCCCTTGATATATTATATACTATTAATAAACTTTTAACATAGAAATGTATTTCTGTCCTGTTTGATTATTTATTACGTATTATTTTTATACAAAAACAGAAATAATATTTAAAAGAAAATGATTTTTAACAATAAATATACCTACAATAAATATTCATAACCCAAAAACTCAAGGAACATATTTTTTATTTCTTAAGCTGTATAAAAACGAGTTCTTTTTAAGTTTTATTAAAACATTTTTCTTTTCTCAGACTGTATAAAAATGAGTATTTTCACGAACGTCTATGGAATTTTGAGTACGGTTTTGACACTCGTGTCGCTACCCCTGGGAGACGCTTGGCTTCCAGGATGCAGTGACCCTAGTATTTCTAATTAGCCTATCCAAAACCTCATTGGCGCAGCCTTCGTGTTAGTTTACGACAGAGACAATTTATTATTTTCTCTATGGTTTACGAAGGCTGTGTCATGGGCCGTCACTGAAGAACAGCAGTTTCTATATGGGAGGCCCCCAGAATAAAAAACTATATACCTGCCTAGCTTTGATAATAAAAGTAAAAAAATAATCGCCACTTCAATAATTTGACCAGGATCACCACTTAGTCAGATTTTTCTGGCAGATTTTAAAGAAATAATTTGACATTCCCTTAAAAATCCGTTCAAATATAACGGTGGCAACAGCGTAGAGCTAATTTTGTAGCGACCCTTCCACGACATGCAGTTAGTCCCTCTTTGTTAATTTTACCGTGAAAAACAAAGAAAGAAGGTAAACTTAGCTGACCTCATAAAGAAAACGAATAGGACTCATAAATTTGAAAGAAATGTGACGAAATGTGACGAAATCTGACATTTCAGTTTGTGTGGTTAATGGGTTTCTGCTTTGAATTTATTTACAATTTTTAAATTAAAAATTTTCAACAAATTACGGGTTTTTAATTAAAAACAAATATTATATCGTGAAGCTACATCTATCAAAAAGTGGGAAATGGCCTTTTAGGTAAGTCTTTAAGTTTAAAAATTGCCTTTTAAACGAGAAATCTTAAGCGCCAGATTATGTCACATTTTTTCAAATTTCGTCAAATTTTTTGAAATGTAAAGAATTGCCCCCATGGCGTCAATTTTTTTTTTTTTTTTTGAAAAATACCAATGAACTATTTTTTTAACTTAAAAATTTTCGTTGTATGATTCCCCTGTGAGCTGTTTTACTATGTGCGCTTTTTGCCTTGTCTGTCTGGGCTTTTGTCCTGTGCGAATATTTTCTATTTGCTTTTTTCATTGCGCTTGTTACGGTCATAGTTTCACCACAGATCACCTTTTTCACCATTACTCCCCAGACTTTAGTTCCAAAACCGCCGTTGATTGAAACTTATTTTTTTATCCACTTTAAAAAAATCGTTTTTTGATTATTATTGATTAATTGTTGTACACCAATTTAAATAATCTTTAAAATTTTGTGCAGGTAGGTATAGATACAGATAAAAATTATTTTTTAACTAATTAGGTAATAGTTTTAAAAAAATATTAACTCAGGTTTTCGAACAGTTCATTGCCCCTTGTCTAAAAAATTAGTCAATAGCAATTATTGTTTTTAAATAATAGTAATATTTCTCTTACATGTGTTCGTGCAACTTTAATTTTAAATTCAAATTTTGCGCCAAATTCCCGTATTCGGAAAACCCACACAATTTCAATTTGATTGGCACAAGCAAAACGCCAGCGCCATCTACAAAAAATGAATCTGCGCAAAGAGGCGTAACCAAAAAAAAGATTCGTCTGTCGTATTCTATCGAGATCACCACGCAGCATGGTGATAAATTCTATTAACCAAAAAATCCAATAACATTCTTAGAAAATAAAACTAAACCATTACACAAACAAGTGATTCTAGTGTGGAGCGACTGCAACGACTGGGCCAGCGAGAGGAGCTCCTCTGGACGACGGAAACAGCTGAAAAGGTGAGTGCCAATCCTCTATATTGTCTTTGTGTGGCTCGGAAAAATTAATATTTTTACATCGTCCTTTTAAGGATTTTTGCACCCAGATTTTATAAAACGACCAGTGCGCATACAGTCCCGCAGCTCTCAACCCTCAAAACGTCAACATTTTCTGGTCCCACGACCCAGATAGTTTTTTAAAATTTGTTTGCTAAAAATATTAGATTTTCGTCTCGCCATTTTGGCTCGTTGTTGCCGTGTCCGGTTTAGAAAGGAGGTTCCGTCCCCCCTTGCGTGGCTTAACGGTGGCTCCACCCACATTTCATTGCAGCCGAAATTGGCACTTCGTACGTCGTTTGTTTTGATTCAAAAATCGAAAGTTGTTTAAATAATAGTTATTTGTTTAAATAATATGTTATAGTTATTCAAAACAACAAAAGTGCTTGTGAGTTGAATGCTTTATTCTTATTTAACAGGTAAACAAACACATCTAGTAGAATTAGTATTTACCTGTAAATAATAAGAGAAACGGTAGTAGGTACAATTTGTTTTCTGTGCATTTATTTGGGAGAAAAATCGCGACCTAGGATAACAGTTTTTGCGTTTATTCGAGAAATCGATAATAAAATATATGCTGTCGGACTCTTTTGGACTGATTAAAGTCACTAGGGGTCAAGTGTTAGTTTTATTCCTTTTAAATATTTTTTATTTTTTTAATTAACAATATGTCGTTAAAAAAGCTTGAGAATCAACGCAAAGTTTCAATATCTCGTATTACGGAAACGTATAACTTGGGAACAAAAGCTAAATCAGATAGTTCTTCCTTGCCAATTTTTAAGGCGTTTTACGAATCGTTAGATGATCACTATGAACAATTTAAAAACATTCATAATGACATCATAGGTCTCTTGAAAGACGACGACGACGATGAGTTCGAAGTACAAGACAAAATTAGGAAAGATACGGATCTATTCTACCACCAAGCTAAAGTTCTTTTTTCGAGTTTATGTTCCGATTCAGTTCACTCAAATTTCACCCCCGCAACTTCACACTATTCACGTAGCGATGATCTGGGCCCTTTAAAGGTACCTTGCTTTAATGGAAACGTAAAAAAGTGGCCAACCTTTTACGATGTTTATTCTTGTTTGGTTCACGAAAACTCTAATTATTCCGATATAAGGAAATTTCAACATTTGCTAACCTTCCTTGAGGGCGAACCACTTAATATTTTAAGTTCTATAAAATTAACGGCAAGCAATTACGCAATCGCCTGGAAGGTATTAACAGATCGCTATCAAAATAAAAGACTTTTAGCCAGTACCTACTGGAACTCAATCTACTATGCAAATTCTTTAAAGGGAAACCAGTCAGCAAAGGATCTTAGAGTCTTGGTAGATACCTTTTCCGAGAATATTGCGGCGCTCGAAAATCTTGAATTTCCAGTAACGTCGTGGTGTTTTTGTTTATTTTCAATTTTATTATCAAAAATCGATCAAACCACAAGAACCGCTTTCGAATTAAAGTATAGTACTACCGAGATTCCAACATATCAAAATCTAATTCAGTTTCTTATTAACCAATGCCGTGCTCTTGAAACAGTACAGCTATCTCCCCAAAATACGCAAATGCAACCTTCGACTTCCAAACAGCAAAAACCAAATTATTCGAATTCTAGTAACCAAAAATATAATTCTTATTCAAATAATCAGTACAAATCAAGCCCTCCATCAAATTTTTTAGCGCATACGCACTCACAAGTATCAAATAAACAATCCAATACTCAATTTCGACAAAACCAACAACCCTATAAGTGCAAATTATGCAATAATTCTTTTCATCCACTCTCGCAGTGTGGTGTTTTTATTTCCAAATCTCCTTCAGATCGTTTTACTTATGTAAAACAACAATCGTTATGTATCAACTGTTTACGTTCAAATCATCAAGTAATCGACTGCAGTAGTACCTACAACTGCAGGGTATGTCGACATAGGCACCATAGTCTTATTCATCTATCGCAAACGACAGATTCAATCCGTCAGAATTCAAGTCAATCCTTTGTTAATTCAAGCCAAAATTCAAATCAAAATTCGAACTTAAATCAAAGTTTTAATTCAAATCAAGTGGCCGTGCCTAGCACAGGCACAAACTTATCGTATCAGAATTCAAATTCAAGTCTTAGCCAACAGAACCCTAGTTTTGTTCAACCCAGTTCAAATTCAATTCAAATCAATTCGAATCCAAATACATCTACAAATCAATACTCTTCGTTATCCACCTTGACGCCCCGGACGACAGTGCTTCTAGCGACTATAAAATTAGAGGTACTGGATAGTCGGGGTAACTACCAACCTGTCCGAGCACTTCTGGACAGCGGTAGCCAAGCTAACCTGATAAGCGAAGCTTGTCTTAACAGGTTAGGCTTGCCAAGAAACAAAATTTCGATCCCTGTTCTGGGACTAAATCAATCTTCATCGGCCACTAACGGCATTTCTACTTGCACTATTCGAGCCCTAGGCCAACAAGAGCCTACCTTTTCTATTCAAGTCTTCGTTTTACCGAAACTCTGTTCGAATATGCCCTCAGTACAGGTAGATTCATCCAATTGGAGTCATATTTCAAATCTAAAGCTTGCAGATAATCAATTTTACAACCCTGGTCCAATTGACTTACTCTTAGGTGCACAACTTTACACAGAAATCGTCCAATCAGGACGAATTCCAGGACCTCACGGCCTACCCTCCGCTTTTGAGACAGTTTTTGGATGGGTCTTGATGGGCCAAACTCAAAGCATAAATATTTCACCTCAAGTCAATTCGTACTTTACTTCCTGTGAGCAGTCTCTCGACTTTAATATTCGCAGATTTTGGGAACTAGAATCAATTAAGTCAAAAACGTTTCTCTCACCCGAAGAAAAAAGATGTGAAGAGATTTTCCAAAAAACTACCACTAGAGATATTTCGGGCCGATTTACTGTAAATTTGCCTTTTCGTCACATTGACCCTCCTGACCTAGGAGACACATATTCAGTGGCATATCGTCTATTTTTGTCTCTCGAATCTCGCTTAATAAAAAATTCAAATTTCTATAGTATGTACTCGGATTTTATGAGAGAATATCTCAAAAACGGGCACATGTCTTTAATTTCAAGATCCGAACCTAGACCTCAGTTATGTTCTTATTTACCACATCACGGAGTCCTTCGTCTTGACAAATCAACGACTAAACTCCGGGTGGTTTTTAACCCCTCGATTAAGGGTTCGAAAGGCCTAAGCATGAACGAAACTCTTTTAATAGGACCAAAATTACAAGCCGATATTTCCGAAATTCTATTAAAATTCAGATTTTATTCTATCGTATTTTTGACTGATATAAAACAGCACTTTTTGCAAATTCAAATCAATCCAATTCATCGGGACTACCAAAGGCTACTTTGGCGATTTGATCCCAATGAACCCCTGCAGGAATACAGGCTTAATACAGTGACGTTTGGTGTTAGTTCAAGTCCCTATTTAGCTATTAGAACTCTTAGAGAACTAGCCATCCTGGAGGCTAAGAATTATCCTGAAGCATCCCAGGTCCTTTTGAATAACATTTTCATGGACGATATTTGCTGTGGAGCTAACTCTCTAGAAGGTGCTTTATCACTTCAAAAGGATCTAATAGCGTTGCTTAAATTGGGAAAATTTGAATTAAGAAAATGGGCATCAAATAATCCGAAACTTCTTTCACATTTGTCGCCCGCTGATTGTCAGATCCCTGTTACCTTTGAAGACGATTCTTCAACATCGATTAAGGTGTTGGGCCTTCAATGGCACCCTTCTACAGATACTTTTACCTATTCTTGTACCCCTTGTGAAAAACCTTGCACCAAAAGGAATATTTTATCGGCTATCGCTAAAATTTGGGATCCTATAGGTTTCTTATCGCCTGTTTCATTTTTAGCCAAAGTGATTATGCAAAAACTTTGGTTATGCAAAACTGATTGGGATGAAATACCCCCCGATCCAATCAAAACTCTTTGGAATCAATTCAATAATCAATTAACCACTCTTTCGAATCTTTGTATACCTAGACATATTTTTTCGAATAATATTCAACGATGTCAATTGCTAGGTTTCTGCGATGCATCCGAGCTAGAATACGCTTCTTGCGTATACGTTCGCGTCGAATTACCAAATAAAATTATCAAAACTGCTCTAGTCATGGGCAAGTCAAGGGTTGCTCCCTTACACACTATTTCAATCCCACGTTTGGAACTACTTGGAGCTACTCTATTAGCTGATTTACTCGAACTAGTTATTCGCACCTATTCATCATTACTCGTAATCGATGAAATTCTTGCGTTCTCGGACTCACAGGTCACGCTTCATTGGGTCACATCTTCACCTCACAAGTGGAAGACCTTTGTGGCAAACCGCGTGAGTCGTATTCAAGAAACAATCCCCGAAGTCCCATGGTATCACATTACTTCACTCGAGAACCCTGCCGACTGCGCTAGCAGAGGGTTGTCGCCCAATAACTTAATAAATCACCCTCTTTGGTTTCACGGCCCTCCATGGATTACCTTGCCCACTACGGAGTGGCAAATTCAAAGGTTTATAAATGAACGTTCTTTGGGAGTTCCAGACGAGGTTCTCAAAGAAGAAAAACCGGAAAATTCAGTGGTGCTGACGGCAGAAATTCAAAATCAAAACTTTTTTGATAGACTAATCGATAAAATATCCAATTTAAATACCATTCAAAAAATCATTTGTCATTTTCTAAGACTTATTCACAATCGAAAAACCTCAGTTGACCCTTTATCCGGCGTTTTTTCCGCTTTTGAACTACACAAGGCTCTACTTGTTTTAGTTAAAAGGGTCCAAGAAGAGTGTTTTTCGGATATCATTCAAAAAATTCAAAATACTCAGCTATTACCTAAGCCGTTTCGCAAACTCGCGCCCTTTTTGGACGAACTGGGTTTCCTTAGAGTGGGCGGACGCTTACGGCATTCTCAACTCTCCTTTGAGGCAAAACATCCCTTATTATTACCGAAATCTCATAGATTAACCCAATTGATCATTATTCAAACTCATAACGAAAATTTACATCCCGGAATAAACACAGTCCAATACTTAATTCGTCAAAAGTTTTGGATTATGTCATCACGTCGAGCTATTCAGAGGGTTTTATTGAAATGTATTCCCTGCTTTCGCTTAAAACCAAAACCGTATACTCCGTACATGTCGGATTTACCTTCTTTTAGAACGTCACAATTAAAATGTTTTTCACACGTTTGCTTAGACTATGCAGGCCCAATCAAAACCTTTGTAGGTCAGAGACGTCGTGGAGCACAAGTTGGTAAATCATATATCGCAGTCTTTGTCGATACTTCTGTCAAGGCAATCCATATCGAGCTTGTTTCGGATTTAACCACAGAGGCGTGCATCGCTGCTTTACGACGCTTTGTCGCTAGACGTGGCACTTGTGTCCAAATCACAAGTGATAGAGGCTCAAACTTTGTTGGGGCTATTAAGGAGCTCCATAATCTTTCGAAATTAGCTTCTGAGAGCTTAAAAATCAAATGGTGTCTTAATAGTCCGGGAGCCCCCCACCTAAATGGTCTAGCAGAAGCAGGAGTCAAATCCATAAAAACACATTTGTATCGGGTCATCGGTGACCAGATACTAACCTTCGAAGAGCTCTATACTCTCCTCGCCCAAATAGAGGCATTACTCAATTCTCGACCCCTTTGTGAGCAAAGCTCTGACCCAAACGATCTTACGTCTTTGACTCCGGGTCATTTCCTCACAATGGAACCCCTTAATTCGTGTCCTGATCCTGACCTTTCTACCCTTAAGGTTAATACCCTTAATCGTTGGCAACTTATCCAACGAATTCATGCCGATTTCTGGAAGCGTTGGAAACTCGAGTACTTAAATACTTTACAACAGCGTTCTAAGTGGTCGGACCCTTCGGTTGAAATCAAGCTAGATACGCTTGTATTAATTAAGGATGAAACTAGGCCGCCATTACACTGGTTGCTGGGTAGAATAGTATCTGTACATCCTGGTAGGGATAATTACATTCGAGTTGCTACTGTTAAAACACAACACGGACTTTTCACTCGTCCCGTGGTCAAGTTGTGCCCACTACCTTTAGATGCGCACTAAACTCCCAAGCAACTTCTTTTGTTTCGTGTGTCGTTATCTAGAATATATTTTATTTTTTTTTTTCATTTTTTTTTCCTTTTGATCTATAAACCTAAAACGGATTTAATTACCTACCCTTTAAGGTTTTGAATTAACTTATATTCTTTTTATATAGCCATTTGTTTATTCAATTAATCTCAATGTAAAACTTCGTTTTAAGTGGGCGGAAAATGTTCGTGCAACTTTAATTTTAAATTCAAATTTTGCGCCAAATTCCCGTATTCGGAAAACCCACACAATTTCAATTTGATTGGCACAAGCAAAACGCCAGCGCCATCTACAAAAAATGAATCTGCGCAAAGAGGCGTAACCAAAAAAAAGATTCGTCTGTCGTATTCTATCGAGATCACCACGCAGCATGGTGATAAATTCTATTAACCAAAAAATCCAATAACATTCTTAGAAAATAAAACTAAACCATTACACAAACAAGTGATTCTAGTGTGGAGCGACTGCAACGACTGGGCCAGCGAGAGGAGCTCCTCTGGACGACGGAAACAGCTGAAAAGGTGAGTGCCAATCCTCTATATTGTCTTTGTGTGGCTCGGAAAAATTAATATTTTTACATCGTCCTTTTAAGGATTTTTGCACCCAGATTTTATAAAACGACCAGTGCGCATACAGTCCCGCAGCTCTCAACCCTCAAAACGTCAACAACATGTACAGTCGGTTTCACTAATAATGGCGCCAAATTTTCTCTGGATTATTTGGCATCAAGGAAGGTTCACTGGACATTTTTGTAAATAGCTGATGTGAGGTGCGGATCAGCTGAAGGCGTTTTGTATGGTCTCAGTCTAAGACACAGACACAAATAACTCAGTAAAAATAACATATCGCTAAAATGCCATCAGAAGTCGTCTTTTTTGGAATAAATTCTATTTTTTTAGGATCACGTCAGGTGTGAGGACCTTAAATATATTTTTTAAATCTTTATATCCTATAAAATGATACTCATATCGACTATGCCAAAACAGCTAGTTTTTGTATAATTTCCAAAAAAATTAGTCATCCTCACCAATCCCCACAATTCTCCGTCACTCCAGGTTGCCAGCCACCACTTGGAATGACGTTCTGCATGTCAGGTTGACCCTTTAGGTGTAGGTAATAATTATGCCAACTTTATTGTCTTTATTAAGAAAACGACATTTTTTTCGCATAACTTAGGTACTATTATTACTATTTTGATAAAAACTTACCGCCAGGACAAAAAAATCAATAACTTAAAATCGACTAGAGGCACTTAGCCCGTTATTGATTTCAAGTCTTTATACTCCGGGGCCATAGCGTCAAAATTTGGCCATCGTGGGCTATTTGATGAAGAATTTACAACACCTGTTTTATTCGATTAATAACGATCTCACCAACACTGCCTGATGGGTTAACAGACCCAAAATTGGGTGGTGTTAAAATGTTTTTCAATTCTGAACGATTTAAGCTACAGTAATGAAACTTGGCATGCACATCGGCATTCAAGTACTAATTTTTTGGCTTTAAAAAAAAAGTAGTTTTATTTTTTTAAATATAGTCAACTGGGGGGTACTGGTATGTAATACTCTAATTTATTGAGATCTAGCTGTGCAGGTACAGTAACGTGAAAGATAAATTGGATAGTCTTAAAACAAATAATAGCCCCCAGGAGCCATAAACATAATTTCGATATAAACTGCCACAAAATGTTTTGTATTTTATGATATGGGTCGGCCAATAAAATATCTTGAATGTGTGATTTTCTGATTTTGCGGTTAGGGTCAAAATAAGATGCTTACAGTTAAAGTATATAAAATTAAGAAGTGGTCAAGTGGCAGAGTATACATTTTTGCCCCTACCAGGGGGCTTCGTTAACAGCTTTGAATTTTTTTTCGATATAGCAGACCCCTGAAACATGAATTCTCCCAAATATCAAGATTAAAATGTATCGATTGCACAGGATGCATCTGCGGTTAAGCCCCCCCCCAGGATTAATTTCTGCGTACCACACTGCTTAACCTAGATAACGCAAAAATACCACTACATGAGGAGGAGGTGTTAAGATAACTTAAAAGATCTCAAGTGAAAGGAAAACCTTTTAATATAAATATCTACTGGAAAATTAAAAGAAATTGCTCTAAGCAAATTTTTTTTAAAACTTAATTATTAATATTACGTATTACACAATACATAATTGGTAAGATTTTGATAATTTATACGTCTTTTGGAAAAGGCGCCCGCTTGCCGCGCCCCTAGAAGTAGCCATAATTTACTACAACAACCAGTTTTTTAAAAACTGTTTAGTGCAAATAATAATCGAGTTTTAGGGATTTTGAAATTAAAAGAATCACCCTGTACTTTGGTTAGTTTACAATTTCAATCTTAAAAAAAGCATATAACTTAAAACTGGTTCAAATATAATAAATCTTTTAACAATTTTAAAAATTCTGTTTGTTCTTTTTTAATTTATTATGTTCACTTAATCCTTTTTAAATATCGATTTATGTACTATTAATTTAGAGGAAATATTTGCGTGAAAGTCTTCTTTTGTTCTTGTGTTAATATCATGAACTTCTTAGAGACATTTAAAGATACATTTATTTTTTATATAAACACACATACCTACATAAAAACATATAAATTTTTTTACATTAAGTCTTTTAAGTTTTTTTACCATATCTATGATTCTTGTGTATTTATTTGAATTTAAAATAATTCGCACAGAACAGTATAACGATGGCCTAACTGCAATTATTTGTGATTTAGGCAAAATGAGCTGGCTTCTTTCATGGTGTACAACGATATAAGACATATATGCGTTGCGGGAAATCACAAATATAGCAAATATATTTTTTATACCTAATAACCCTATATGTGTTACCTATACTGTTTTTCACCTCCCCTGTAAGGTTGCATTATTTCAAATACGGGATATTGCAGTTAGGCCATCGATAAATAGTGAGGCAAAATGATGGTATTATATATACATTTTTTAGAAAAAATTGATAAATGTGAACTGATTCTATTTAGATAACCAGTTTTTCCTGCAATTTTTGAAACAATATAATCAAAATATTTTTCAAACTTTAATTTAGAATCTATATTTATGCCCAAATATTTAAATAAATCTACAATTTCTAATTTTTCATTATCAATCGAAATGTTAGTATTCTTAAGATCAATTCTTGAATAAAGTACCACGCATTTAGTTTTTGTTACATTTAATTTTAATTTATTTTAATTAAGCCAATCTAAAACCAATTTTATATCTGAATTTATACATATTTTGATGTATTATTTCATTTATAGAGGTACCTTTTATATACAATAATGTGTCGTCGGCAAACATTTGAATTTGACAAAATTTTAAAATATTTGAAAGGTATATATATATATATATATATATATATATATATATATATATATATATATATATATATAATAAAAAGCAATGGTCCCAATTTACTACCTTGAGGTACGCCAATATAAAAATATTGTTTGGAGAATCTCAAAATATTGAAATATGTCAAAAATGACATGTGTAACGGTGATGATTTTATTCACAGTACACCAATTAAAAAATAGTAATGACAAATCGGCATTCCCGCCAAATATTTTTACCGCTACACCCCACCCCGTATTTTTAGTTCAGGACGATAGCTCCGCGATGGCGCTATCCCAGCAGAAAATGTAGGGTCACTGCATTCTGGAAGCCTGGCGTCTCCAGGGGCGGAATGGGACAACTGGGCGCCGCCAACTCGGCGCCGCCAAATGGGCGCGGCCAACTCGGCGCCGCCAACTGGGCGCCGGACCAACTGGGCGCCGGGCCAACTCGGCGCCGCCAACTGTGTGTGATATCAAACAAAATGTAATTAAGTCTGGAGTTAAACAACCTACATTTTAGTTAAAAAAAAAAATGGTGAAGGTAGATTTTAAAAATTAGAGTTTAAGTCAAAACATCGTATCAAACGAAAGGTAATATACTTTAGTTTTTAGTTATATTAGCTCACACGCACACTATAACTATAGTACCTAGTGTGAGCTTAGGTGCACATAGATTGACAGAGTATTTTTCTTTGTGGGATTTTAGCTAGGGTATGCATGATGGTTTACCCATAGTAACATAGCACAATGGATAAAGTTAATGCCTTGTTTTAAAGCTCCATTTTACCATAATCAGCTGGCAGAAAAAAAAAACGAAAATACCAAAATTAACCCTGAAATTCAATTTTTTGTTATGTTGCTGTATAAATTGACCCTCAAAACTATTGGGTACTGGTTTCACATGGCTCCATGCAATGAGGACAATTGGCTTTGGAATAACCCTTGGCAGTGTGAGTTGTTTTTAGAGTATCAAGCAGTTTTTCAAGCAGAATCCTCTTGCAGCGGCACTCCTTTTAGGAAAACACTCTTTCAAATGCAAATGGATCCTTTACAGAATTTCATTTTGACTGTTTAGTTTCTACTTAGGAGAATGTAGAGAATGGATTATTATTTGGACAAATTGTTATAGGAATATAAATAATATTATACCTAGATATTACTTTGTGCTTTCAAATTAAAATAAAAGACATTTAAACTATGTATATTTGTATTCTTTATTTAATAGTAAATAATGTAACCATATAAAGAGGTTTGATATAATGTAATTGAAGATCTCTCAACGCCCCAGCAAACACTTTGAGAATTAGTCTTCTTTCGAATTCTCACTGTCATACGCTATTATATTATATTGCACATGTATGTACATATAACTATTAATTATCAAATTTATTTATTTCCTTTGAAAATGTTGAGCAGAGGAACTTAAAACCTGTATTGCTTGTACAACAAAGAAAATAAATTTTCAGAAAACACAACTTTTAAATCTAAAACAAAACTTTATTTGTCTAATAAAACTCTGTCAGCCACCAAAAGTCGGGTACTCCAAAAGACTCTCTATTTCCATTTTTCAAAACAAAAAAAACACTTATTTGTGTTTATGCTACCTCTACTAAATAAACTGTAACAAATTTTTAACCCTGATCAAATTTATCAATAATTTAAAAATTATATATATTTTAAGGTTATGTTTATTACACCCATACCGTTCACAAAGGCAAGACGTCCGGCGATTTACCCATGACGTCATTCGCTCGGCAAGAGGTCTCGCCCGACGTTTCAATCTGAACGTACCCCTGGACGGTCTAGGACAACTGGGCGCCGCCAACTCGGCGCCGCCAACTGGGCGCCGCCAACTTGGCGCCGCCAACTGGGCGCCGAGCCAACTGGGCGCCGGGCCAACTCGGCGCCGCCAACTGGGCGCCGGCCAACTCGGCGCCGGTCTAATTTTTTTTTTTTTTTGATAAAATGTGTAGATGAAAAATAAAATATATTATTTATATAAAAACATCTTTAAAAAATCCTTTACGCAATTTTTTACAAGCTTTTATTTAGCTTCAGATGTTCGGTCTAACAAATCTTGTGAAGCGTTTTTGACACACTTCCCATTATCCGATTTGAATGAAATTTGGTACACACGTAGTGGTCCCATGACAATACAACATTAAGAAGAGGTAGTAAATTGGGACCATTGCTTTTTATTATATATATATTATCAAATTTATTATATATATATTATCAAAAAGGAATTGAGATATACACATCATAACGATTATTTTGTTGCTTCCAGCTTGCCGTAAGCTTACTGTACTTTGCCGATGACTTGGTTCATTTCGTGTCCTTCGGCATAGAATATTGCTTCCATATAAACTAAGCATTTCACTTTCTAGACTTCTCCAGGATGTAAACTAGGAATACCTTTTCGGTGAAATTTTCGTAATTCTGTTTATTGCATCATTTTCGGTACTGAAAGCTTTCTTTCTTCGGTGACCTTTTCCATGCTTATCTCAAAGTAAAAATATGCTTTATTGTTTGGTCCCTTGTTTCTTCCATCTTCGAGAAATGTAATTCGAACTTTTTCTCGACTAAACTTATTTAGTTTGTTATGAAATAAATATTATTTTTTCCACATTGTTTGTTATACCAATGACAATGCATCTGACTGAATTTTGTTTAATGTAATGCCATGACAACTCTCACTGCCCACTGTTTTATTATATACGGGGGGTTGACTTGCTAAAACTACAGTACGATGTGGTTTAATACCTATTTATTTAGTTTATGATTATTATTATTTTTAGTATATAAAAATAAACCTTGGCATTAAAGTCCCTTTTAGTCACTTAGCAAATTATAGCCCTCCTTCCGGTCGGGCATGAAAATTCCCGCCGTGGGATTAAAAGTAAACACTGTACGCCCCAGATTTATTATATACCTACTATTATTTTTATTAGTGTTCAAAAAAACGCGGGCGGCGAAGAAAAGGTCGAAAGTATAAAAAGTCGAAAATACAAAAGTTCGAAAGTACAAAAGGTCGAAAATACAAAAGATTGAAAAACAAAAGGTCCAAATAAAGATCGAAAGTAGCTATACTGTCATGATTGCAAAACAAAGTAGAAGTAAGAGGTACACACACACACACACTCATAGAAAAGTTTTAAAAAAATCATTTTCCAATAAAAACTCAAGGTCTAAGAATTTTTATTTACCATCTCTAGGTATTTTCTTCGAACGGAAATTTTCTTCCTTCGGAAATTTGTTCGAAAACATTTTTTTCAAACGGAAATTTGTTCGAAAAAATTTTTTTCAAACGAAAATTTGTTCAAACACTATTTCTTTGACGGAAATTTGTTTTCGAACGGACATTTGTTCGTAAGCAATAGTTGTTCAAAAACATTTTCTTCGAATAGAAAACATTTTCTTCGAAAGCAAGCTTTTCGAAAAAAGACGCTCTAGACCTGGTTTTCCAAACCTCACACAATTCATATAGTTTGACTAAGGCAAGGTCTTTATAACATATTTTTCAAAAAAAACCTGACTTCTTTCCCGGGATCGTAAACTGTCTGAAAATTTGTCTACTTTCCTCCTTTTGGAAGTTCGAAATTGGTATTTTCCTAAGCTTTGTCAATTGATCGCAAACGTATCCGAACCGGGCCAGATACCCCCTGATGTGCTCAAATGACAAAGGTTAGAGTAACACCGATTTCAACCTTCCAAAATGAGGACCGGAAAGCTAATTTAGGGAAATCATTTTTCGAAAATAGGTTTCGGTTGGTTCGGTTTGGTTTCACACCCTCTAGGATCCCGGGAAAGATGTCAGGAAAGTTTTTGTTTTGTTGTGTTAAGTTTGGCAAGCCAGGTCTAAATTTTCTTTTTCGAAAAATTTGTTTCCAAAGAAATGTTTTTGAACAAATTTTAATTAAAAAAAAATATTGTCGAACCAATTTCGGTTTGAAGAAAGTGATTTTCGAAGTTTATGCTTTCGAACAATAATATTAAGATATTTATGTGAAATGTACTATAAAATTATAAGTAATTAAAGCCGAACCTTACTAAAACTCGAACTGTTTTTGGGCTTTTTTTTGTCTTTTAATAAAATGTAAAAATCGGGATAAAAAGTGACTAAAAAAGAACCACAAAACCTAAAAACACCGAAAAAATAGAAAAAAACTTGAAAAATAAACTAAACAGTGCAAAAAATAGCGTATAAACCTTGTGATTAAAGTTTCATTTTGTCCCTTGATATATTATATAGTATTAATAAACTTTTTACATACAAATGTATTTCTGTCCTGTTTGTTTATTTATTACGTATTATTTTTATACAAAAAACACAAATAATATTTAAAGTAAAATGATTTTTAACAATAAATATACCTACAATAAATATTCATAACCCAAAAACTCAAGGAATAAATTTTTTATTTCTTAAGCTGTATAAAAACGAGTTCTTTTTAAGTTTTATTAAAACATTTTTTTTTTTCAGCCTGTATAAAAATGAATATTTTTCACGAACGTCTATGGAAATTTGAGTACGGTTTTGACACTCGTGTCGCTACCCCTAGGAGACGCCAGGCTTCTAGGATGCAGTGACCCTATGAAAATGCACCGTTAAGCCCTGTATCCTGCGTGTCTTTAAATGTCTTTTGGAAATTGAATTTGTCAAGCACTTGATGTGCACATCGATAAAACTCATAAAACTTGCCAAGTTTGTTTTTCGCGAAGATTTTTTTTATGTTCGCGTTGAAGTGGAATTTTGTTAACATTTCTTTTGAGATAAAAATCCAAAAAAAATCAGTGTGTTTGCGTTTTATCACGGGAAAGTGAAATCTTGCAGAGCAGAGCGATTTAGGTTTAGAATGAGAGGTGCTTGTTGTGTTACGGTTCGGTTCGGTGCAAGTGTAATAGTTACTGATTTGTAATGTATTCATACTAATATAAATTATGATTAAAATAAATTGTTATTCTATTATGCAAAATTTGGACTTATTTTTTTTGACATAATTTTATTATCTTTCAAAAAACAAAGAATTTCAACAAAAAATAAAAACTAACTAACCGAACCTGTATAATAATATACAAGGCGCAGAGCGCAAAAATTAGATCAAACAGACAGCTATGGGATGGCGCTGTTCAAATGCCCTTAATTGTACAAGGGGGTGTCCAATCATTTCTGTGGTTAGTAATCTGTGACTTTTTTTGAGCTTGCTTCTTCGTTTGCATAATTTTAATTTAACATTATATATATGATACATTCTCGTTTAAAAAAAAATATTTAATTTAATTTTTAGATTGTTATAGCAATATTACAATTTATATTTTTAATAAGTAGTTCTAAAAAGAACACTGCCACAAGTTATTGGAATTTTGCGCCGCAAATCAGCGCACTTAAAGTCATTGACTTTGTGTATAAAATTAAAATCGAGCTCGGTTCGAATCAGATAAACCAAAACTGGAAGTCAAGACTACGATTTACAAAAATAATTAACGATTAACCGTTTAAAAAGAAAGAGTTAAATTAAATAACCGCGGCCAATTAGTATCGTCTGCAAAATATAGCAAAATTAAAATCATTGTTTATTTCCCAGGATTATTGTAAAATCGGTATTACTATTATACATCTTTAGAAAACTCCAGAAGAGACATCATAATTTTTGTGGAAAGGAAAAAGATTGTTTTTTTTTAGGTTCTTAACTTTTCATTTTTGTGTTGGTTTCGGAGCCTGGCTCCATTATCAAGGCTTCTTCGGACTATAACGAAAAAGGACAAAAGTATGTCAGAAATAAGAACAAACAAAGTCAAAAAAAGAACAAACATTTAGAAAAAGGTACAAAACAGCACTGTTCGTTTCACAAACTAAATAAAATCTTAAAATAAAATCGGGTTAACATTAAAACAAAATAAAATACTCGGCTCTGGAATGAAATAGCGATGTACAAAATAGCGGGTATTAAAATAGCGGTATCGAAATAGCAACAATCAAAATAGCGATGAAATGAAAGGGCGACTATCAAAATAGCGATGTAACAAAATAGCGATTGTAACAAAATAGCGATGTAACAGAATAGCGATGTAACAAAATAGCGACTAACAAATTAGCGATGTAACAAAATAGCGACTATCAAAATAGCGATGTAACAAAATAGCGACTATCAAAAAGCGATGTAACAAAATGGCGACTTTCAAAATATGTGTGTTTGCGATATTTCTTGGCATATAGCTCGACTAAAGGGTTTCTTATAAGAAATTTTTTCAAAAAAAAAACTTTCCTGATTTTTTTCCCGTGATCCTAGAGGGTGTGAATCCGAACCGAACCGAACCGAATTGAACCGAACCGAACCAGCATATTTTTTCAAAAAAAAACTCTCCAGACTTCTTTTCCGGAATCCTAGAGAGTATGAATCCGAACCGAACCGAACCGATCTGAACCGAATTCGGGTCGGATTCACACCCTCTAGGATCCCGGAAAAGAATCGGGGAAGTTTTTTCTGAAAAAATAAGCTGGTATAGTCAAAATACCGCAGGAAATAATAGTGCATTTCGGTTTGAATTGGTTTGATTAGATTCGGTTTGGTTTGATTCGGTATTTTGATACATCGCCATTGTGATACATCGCTATTCTGATACATCGCTATTTTGATACATCGCTATTTTGATACATCGCTATTTTGATACATCTCTATTTTGATTGTCGCTATTTTGACTGTCGCCATTTTGATATATCGCTATTTTGATTGTCGCTATTTTGATACATCGCTATTTTGATAGTCGCTCTTTCATTACATCGCTATTTTGATAGTTGCTATTTCATTACTCGCTATTTCGTACGTCGCTATTTTGTACATCGCTATTTCGTTCCAGAGCCAAAATACTCACATAAGGACCTAAATCTCAAACATCACCAAAATGGTCGCTACAAAAATTATTGGACCTATGATTGATGTAGCAACCTTTTTGGTGATGGTTGAGATTTAGGTCCTTGGGGGCAATTCTTTAAAATTTGACATAATTTGAAACAATCTGAAAAAATTTGACGCCTCAAATTTTAGCCCTAAATCATGGCAACATCGTAAATTTCAGTTTCTTGTACAGCGTCAAAAACCGAAAAATGAGGAAAAATATAATCTAAAACCTACCGTTAAACTCGATTGCTGATAATTCAATATTTTTCAGGGATTGTTGATGATGCACAGGTTCTTAAAAAATTGTATTTTTCCGGAAAAAAACAATAACAAAACTATGAGACGTTTTTCTTACTTCGTTAAAGTTGGATTCAAATAACACGAACATAACATGATAACATGCAAAGCGAACCAAACTGAATGGCTAAGTACAGCCGACCACAAAATCAAACGTAATATTATTTTAACGAAATCAAATGAATTTTAGGAAAGAAAAGTATTAGGGTTGATGTTTATGAAAAAAAAAATAATTTTCGAATTTATCGCAACCCGTGGCCCAAAAAATAACCTTTGAATATATAAATATCAAACTTGTTATTTTTATTATCATATAATTAAAAATAATGTTTGTCTAATATTTCTTATGATCAGGTATGAGAAGAGATAGAAAAAAAGACTGCCAAACCCAGGTTATAAAGGTTAGGTTCAGGTCTGCTACAGGGTGACCTTAAAATCTATTATAGATTTGTTTAGAAATTCTAGTTCTCTACTTAACAATAAAAAGTTGAAAATAGCCCAAAAAGTTAAACTATGTATTAACGGATTATTTCAAATTTAGGTTCAGGGGGTGAGTTACAGGGTGATATCAAAAATAGTTGTACAATTTACATTGTTAAAAACAACGTTGTCAGGAGTTTTACTTAGCAAACAAGAGTTAGAAATACCTTAAAAAATCATATCACTAACTTATTGTATTACCTTTAGAGCCAGCAAGTGAGCTACTGGGTGATATCGAAATTACTAGTGTATTTTTCTAAAAATCACATTTTTATAAAACAATGTTGTCAAGAGCTTTCATTATCAAAAAATGCTTAGGAACACGTTAAAAAATCATAACATTAACTGACTGTATTACCTTTAGGTCCTTGGAGTAAGGTACAGGGTGATATCAAAATTAGTAAAACACTTTTGTAGAAATCACAATTTTAAAAATCAACTTTATCAGGAGTCTTGGTGAGCAAAAAATAGTTAGGAATATGTAAACAAACCACACCATTCACTAACTGCGGTACATTTAGGTCCAGTAGGTAAGATACTAGTAGTAATTTTTTTTATAAATCATATTTTTAAAAATAACTTTTGGCCTCACCTTACTGTTTACAAACCAAGAACATATAAGTTAGGGTTTCTTGAGCGATCTATTAAAAGATTATTACGTTAATTACTTTTCCGCACAATTTACTTTTTCGCATCATTTTTACTTTCCTCACGTTTTTTTTCCGCACGTCCAAATTGCAAGAACCTTCCCGTCCACAATCGTTTTCAAATGAAAACCCGTCCTCCTACATACAAGTTTCATTTTCAAGAAGTGCTGCTGTACCGATGCTACCAGAAGCACCGAATGAAGAATCCTGTAATGTGTTACAGCCTGTACAGAACAATATACTTTCCTCCATTCACTACAGTAGTAATTCTAAGCAGCAAACTGATCAAGGCATTTCTGTAGTGGGCCAAACACCAACCAATCAAATTCCAATAAGAAACGACGTTATTCAAGATGTTGCGGCATCTGATGTATATTGAAGCATGCAACAAACAGAAAGTGCACTTTCAATTTCAATATCTACCATCGTTAACTTTTTCGTTATTGTTAATTAAATGTTCTTTACATAAGGTTTCTTTTTAATATATCATAATAAAAAAATCCTGTTTTATTATTTTTCCATGCATAAAAAAATCAAGTAAAAATAAAAGTTAAAAAAACGTACGGAAAAGTAACTTTTCCGCACTAGTGCTGAAAAATTTCTTTTCCGCACGATTTTTGTTTTGTTAAAAATGAAGATATTTAGGACTCATTAAATGATTTATGTAACTATTCTATCTTACGTATCATTTTCTAGCATTATTATAAAATCTTTGCGAATTAATTAATGTTTTTTGATAAAGAAGATGGACAAAAACACTCGTAGGAAAAACATTGTACCTAATTCTTGCGGAAACTATCTTTTCCATCCTTGACGGCTTGCCCGAACTCCGCTCCGCGTCGTTTGTGCAAGTGCCGTCGCGTGCGGAAAAGTACCTCTTTCCGCACTTGTTAGGTAAATAACTATTGTACAAACAATTAAAAGCCTAAGCGATACAAAAAAATATTTATGTAAAAGATATTTAAAATTTAAAGATAAAAGACCTTAAGTGGGATGAAACTACTGCTTTTGTTGATTTGGAGTTTTCAGTAAAAATAGCTAAAGAAGTAAAGAAATATATCCCTTTATCAGACAACCAAATAGCTATGTAGCGGTACATGTATTAACAGATTTTTTGAAAGAAATGCAAAATATTGAGTCGCTTCACTTTGGAAGAAGTCTATATACAAGTAATTAAATAAAACTAAGAACGAAGTACGGGACAAAAATATTTGTGTGCAGGTTGTTGTTTGTCAATGTAAATAAATGTAATATTTATTATGTGTATTTGTACATTTTTATATTGAGCAAGCTTAATAATTATAAGGATTTGATTTGGCTCGGTTTGGTTATGTTAAATAGATAACTTGGGTGTCAAATTGTTGCCTAAAAAACATGCAAATTTGTGAAATAACAACGAAGACAGTTTTTTCCTGTAAATAAATGTGCAGATTTTTATATTAATCGTGTATGTTTGTAAATGTTTACATTTGGCAAGCCTAGTGAAGGCTTTCGTTTTGTTACATTAAATATATATTTTAGGGCCAAGATTCTAAAATATCATGTAAATTTGTTAATTAACAAATCAAACAAATAATAAATATTTGTAAAAAATTTTGATTTACTATTTGTATTTGTTAATTTCTATATTGACCAACTGGTTCGGTTTGATTCTATTAATTGTATATTTTAGATGAAAAATTTTTGTCAAATAAGCATGTAAATTTGTGAATTAACAACGAAGGCAGGCAGGTTTTTCTGTAAATAATGATTGTACATTTTTATATTGACCAACCTTATTTATATGGGTTTGGTTCGGTTTGGTTATACTTGATATGTATTATAAAGCCATGATTTTTTCAAACTAACTTGTGAATTTGTAAAAGAACAACGAACCAAGATGTTGTTACGTAAATAAATGTAGGGATTTTTGGATTTCTTATGTGTATTTGTAAACTTTTATTTTGACCAAGGTTAGTTAGGGGCTTAGGTTGATTTGGTTATATTAACTAATAAGTTTTAATGTCAAAATGTTATCATATTAACTTGTAAATTTGTCAAATAAATAGTAAAAGTTTTTCACGTAAATATATGTGAATATTTTTGGATTTATTTATTCATTTCACCCTGTAGCTCACCTCCCTTGTTTTTTAAAAACGTGATTTTTCAAAATCTTTACTGCTATTTAGATATCACCCTGCAGCTTACCTACTGGAAGTAAATGAAATTTAGTAAGTGGTATGATTGCTTAACGTGTTCCTAACTATTTTTTGCTAACAAACGCTCCTGACAACGTTGTTTTTTAAAAACGTGATTTTTACGAAATTTTATTACTAATTTCGATATCACCCTGTACCTCACTTCCTGGACCTAACGGTGATACAGTCAGTTAATGGTATGATTGTTTAACGTATTCCTAACTATACTTTGCTAACAAAAGCTCCGAACAACCTTGCTTTTTAAAAATGTGATTTTTAGAAAATTTACACACACTAATAATTTCTATATCACCATGTAGCTCAATTCCTGGATCTAAAGGTGATAAAATCTGATAATGGTATGATTGTGTAACGTGTTTCAAATAATTTTTTGCTAACGAAAGCTCTTGACAACATTGTTTTTTAAAAATGTGTTTTTTAGAAAATTACGCTTCTAATTTTGATATCACCCTGTAGGTCTCTCACTTCCTGGATCTAAAAATAATACAATAAGTTCATAATACATTTTTTAATGTATTTCTTACTCTTATTTGCTAACTAAAACTCCTGACAGAGTTGTTTTTTAAAAATGTGAAGATTTACTACTATTTTCGATATCACCCTGTAACTCACCTCCTGAACCAAAATTTGATCTAATCCGTAAATAGTAGTTTTTTTGGGGCTATTATCAACTTTTTATTGCTAAGTAGAAAATTAGAATTTTTTAACAAATCTATAATATTAGGCACACAAGAAATTTTACATAATTATACAAACATTATTTTTAATTATACGAATTTATAGAAAGTTTGAAATTTATGTTTTAAAGGTTTGTTTCTTGGGTCCAGTCAGGGGTGCAATAAAACCAAAAAATATTTTTAATCTATTTTAAGGTCGGCTGTACGCAGTACTGCCTATATGTGCAGCTCCCTCTAGGGCGCGTGTCGCAAACTTAAGTTTTCCTTGCACAATGTGACCACGTGGTCGTGGCACCCCTGAAAACTTCCGCCTTCGACTTATTTTCGTCAGGTGGCGACTGTAGCAAATATTCTTAGGGTCACTGCATCCTGAAAGCCTGGGTCTCCCAACGAGCGGATAGTTCACAACTTGCATTCCATTTGCTATTGGTTGACATATTCAGGCGGGATTTTTAAAATTAAACTCTCCTGTCCTCGTTTTGGGAGGTTGAAATCGGTGTTAAACCAAACTGAAACAAAACCTAACCGTGGTCAATTGATGGGAAACGTATCCTAACCGCGGCGTGTCTGGACAGGTTAGGATACGTTGTCGAATAATTTATCAGGGTTAGGTTAACACCGATTTCGACAGGAAAACAGGATAGGGAAGCTAATTAAAAAAAAATATAATATGTTTTTAAAAAACAATTAAAAAAAACTCATCGGCATATGCATAGAATTAGTTAAATTCAATAGGTATGTACTGCACAAACCACTACACTTTTTAATCACTTACAACTAGTATATATTCGTATTTTACGCCGAAAGCTGTAAACATAAAGTTTGTTAAATGCTTGACTGGTGGCACCATCTCTTAATATAATATAATAATAATCTTAAACGGCAACGTTCAACATCAAAAAGTCAGCTGACTATTTCGACCAATAGCAAACGGAATGCAAGTTGTGAACTAGCCGCTCATATCTCCCAGAGGTAGCGACACCAAACATAACCTCATTTACGAAAAACGCAAATCTGACACTGTCAGGAGCGTAGCTTTTTTTATGGTTAAAAAAATTAAATGGTTTACAAATGTTACGTAAAGAACTGTTCGTCACATCCGGTATATAAATTTTACTGTCCAAATAAACAAACCTAAAAAAACTAAGTTTTTTATGATTTCAAATTTATTAGGACCCTGTGTTAGGACCCACACAGCAAAGGAAACCAAAAATATAGTTTGCATGTTTTATATATATTCTAAAATATAGAAAACTATTATGTTGGGTTTTGTATCATTTAATAAATTTTTTGTGCTCTCTACGGAATAAAGGTGTACGTTTAATCCCTTTTTTCATGGGCTAAGGTAGTATTTCTTGTCCCCAGTGATTGTAAGTAATTTCTTTAAAACCATATAGGCAAAATATAGGTTTTTGGATTATTTTATTTTATCATAATACAAAAAACAAAAAGGAATCAAGATATATACACGCTACCGATTATTTTGTTCCAGCTTGCCGTAAGTTTACTGTACTTTGCCGATGGCTTGGTTCGTTTTGATCGTTATTGTGACCTTAGGCATAGAATATTGCTTCCATATAAACGAAGCATTTAACTTTCTAGACTTCTCCAGGCTGTAAACCAGGAAACTGTGAAATTTTTGAAATTCTGTTTATTGCAAGAATATGCTTTATTTTCCATCTTCGAGAAATGTAATTCGAACTTTTTCTCGACTAAACTTAATTAGTTTGTTATGAAATAAATAAAAAATTTTCCACATTGTTTGTTATAAGGTCACTCATCGTCAAGCAAGCTTTACCTTGCTTGACGATGAGTGACCTTAGTTTGTTAGCATCTGACTGACTTTTGTCTAATGTAATGCCATGACAACTATCACTGCCCACTGTTTTTTTATATACGGGGGGTTGACATGCTAAAACTACAGTACGGTAAGTGGTTTAATACCTATTTATTTAGTTTATGATTATTATTTTTAGTATATAAAAATAAACCTTGGCATTAAAGTCTCTTTTAGTCACTTAGCAAATTATAGCCCTTCTTCCGGTCGAGCATGAAAATTCCCGCCGTGGTATTAAAAGTAAACACTGCACGCCCCAGGTTTATAATATACCTACTATTATTTTTATTAGTGTTCAAAAAAGAGCGGGCGGCGGAGAAAAGGTCGAAAATACAAAAAGTCGAAAATACAAAAGTTCGAAAGTACAAAAGGTCGAAAATACAAAAGATTGAAAAACAAAAGGTTCAACAATGATCGAAAGTAGCTACACTGTAATGATTGCAAAACAAAGTAGAATTAAGAGACACACAGGTACACACACACACTCATAGAAAATTTTTTAAAAAATCAACATCCAATAAAAACTCACGGTAGCAACACCACGGGTCGCAGAACTTTGTTCGAAAACATTTTCTTAGAACGGAAATTTTTATGAAAACAATTTGATGAACCGAACCGAACCGAACCGAAAAATTTGTTTTCGAAAAAATGTTTTTGAACAAATTTTCAGTGAAAAAATATATTTTCGAACAAATTTCCGTTCAACGAAAATGTTTTCGAACACATTTCTGTTCGAAGAAAATGATTTCGAAAAATTTCTGTTTGAAGAAATCGTTTTCGAACAATCTTTTGTTCGAAGAATATGTTTTAGAACAATTTTTGGTTTAAAGAAAATGATTTGCCAAGTTTATGCTTTCGAACAATAATATTAAGATATTTATATGAAATGTACTATAAAATTATAAATAATTAAGCCGAACCTAACGAAAACTCGAACTGTATTTGGGCATTTTTTGTCTTTTGATAAAATGTAAAATTCGGAATAAAAAGGTACTAAAAAAAACCACAATACCAAAAACACCCAAAAAAATGGGAAAAAAACTTGGAAAATAAATTAAACAGTGCGAAAAATAGCGTATAAACATCGTGATAAAAGTTATCCCTTGATATATTATATACTATTAATAAACTTTTAACATAGAAATGTATTTCTGTCCTGTTTGATTATTAATTACGTATTATTTTTATACAAAAACAGAAATAATATTTAAAAGAAAATGATTTTTAACAATAAATATACCTACAATAAATATTCATAACCCAAAAACTCAAGGAACATATTTTTTATTTCTTAAGCTGTATAAAAACGAGTTCTTTTTAAGTTTTATTAAAACATTTTTCTTTTCTCAGACTGTATAAAAATGAGTATTTTCACGAACGTCTATGGAATTTTGAGTACGGTTTTGACACTCGTGTCGCTACCCCTGGGAGACGCTTGGCTTCCAGGATGCAGTGACCCTAGTATTTCTAATTAGCCTATCCAAAACCTCATGGGCGCAGCCTTCGTGTTAGTTTACGACAGAGACAATTTATTATTTTCTCTATGGTTTACGAAGGCTGTGTCATGGGCCGTCACTGAAGAACAGCAGTTTCTATATGGGAGGACCCCCAGAATAAAAAACTATATACCTGCCTAGCTTTGATAACAAAAGTAAAAAAATAATCGCTACTTCAATAATTTGACCAGGATCACCACTTAGTCAGATTTTTCTGGCAGATTTTAAAGAAATAATTTGACATTCCCTTAAAAATCCGTTCAAATATAACGGTGGCAACAGCGTAGAGCTAATTTTGTAGCGACCCTTCCACGACATGCAGTTAGTCCCTCTTTGTTAATTTTGCCGTGAAAAACAAAGAAAGAAGGTAAACTTAGCTGACCTCATAAAGAAAACGGATAGGACTCATAAATTTGAAAGAAATGTGACGAAATCTGACATTTCAGTTTGTGTGGTTAATGGGTTTCTGCTTTGAATTTATTTACAATTTTTAAATTAAAAATTTTCAACAAATTACGGGTTTTTAATTAAAAACAAATATTATATCGTGAAGCTACATCTATCAAAAAGTGGGAAATTGCCTTTTAGGTAAGTTTTTAAGTTTAAAAATTGCCTTTTAAACGAGAAATCTTAAGCGCCAGATTATGTCACATTTTTTCAAATTTCGTCAAATTTTTTGAAATGGAAAGAATTGCCCCCCTTATGTCAGTATTTTATTTTGTTTTAATCTTTTAACACGATTTTATTTAGTTTGTGAAACGAACGGTGCTGTTTTTTACCTATTTCTAAATGCTAGTTCTTTGTTTGACTTTGTTTGTGCTCATCACTGGCCTAGGCCTAGGGTTTTGCAAGACGACTGAGTATATTGTTATACTAAAATTAAATAATTAAGAATCTTACAATGAACTTGGATACGACTGTGAAACTATCAGTTACTACCATGCTTAATGTTAAGGGTATAAGGGTTGCGTTTCTTAGCGATTTTCATTAAGTATGAAACCAAGGAGTTTTTTTAGCAAAATTTCAAAAATAAGTGTTTTAACTAGTATGGAGGAGCGAAATATAAGTTAGAATTTTACATTTATAAAAAGAAATGTTATAAACACAATTTCTTGTAAAATTATTATTTTAAATTTTTTTACAAAAACTTCTTTATTTTCCAAAATAATTCACCTAAGGCGCATTTTATTTTCATATATTGCTTGACTTCAGAGTTCGCATTTATAAAAAACAGCAAAAAAATTTTTTTGTTTTTTGCTGCCTCCTTGGTTCCTGGACATTCTGGATCCGCTACTGCTAAGGTATAAAATGTATAACTTTAGACTTGCACTTTGCAAGGTATGATTTTTGCAACGATGTGGATCGTTTTGAATACGTTGCTTTGTTGTAAAAACGAAAAAAAAATTAAAAGTATTTAAAATTAATGATTTTCCTGCGCTATTCAATTTCTCTAACATAGACCAGAGCATAATACTAACTAGGGAGCGTTGTCAACAGGTTAAATTTATTATATAGCAGGCTTGTAGGTAGTTACCAATTTATTGAGACCTATATGTGCAGATGCAATGGTGTAGTAATAGTAGTAGTTATATTTTGCCTCTGTCCAGCCCTAAGGTCATATTATTACATAATTTTTTTTTTGTTAGCTGAAGAATCAGTACTTGAGAAGATATTTTGGCACCCTAACCTTACCTTTTGACTAAGCCATTTTTAGGTCTATTAACAAGTATGTCCACAAAGGAAAACATTTGAGCTATGACCACCGACTAAAAATAATTGGAGCAAACGCAGTTCTGGGCACTAATGAATAAATTAAGAATGAATCGTCCTCTATAATTTAAATAACTGTTGCCACTTTTAGTTTGGGCCCTACGGGGTCCGACACTGCGTTTAATGATAGAAACAACACGCTTGGTATGGATAGATATAAGACTCGCCCGAACAATTTAGGGAATCACCCCCCCAACCCTGGCAGGGGGTGACTCGCCCCCTTAAACGTGCGTTTTGACGTTTTTTTGCTAATAACTCGAAAACGGTCCAATCTTCTAAAAATTTTCTAAATATCTTTTTGCAAGCGCATAAAATTTCCTTTTAACGCGTGTATCCTAGTACCCTCTAAAGGCAGTGGTGCACGTTCCATAGGCCTACAAAAACGAAAAAATGTTAAAAATATGTTTTTTTTTATTTTTCTTGTGGTATTTTGTATCCTTAGCACATTGTTTTTTTCAAAAAAGCATTTTTGTTCAAAAACCTATTGTATACAGTTAAATATTTAATAGGTTAGGCATAACTTTTAAAAGTAGCCGCCTCGAAATAAAATAAATGTGTTCGTAGAAATACTCAAATCAAATAAAAATGTTAAACATTCATTTCTGTAACTCAGTAAATAATACTCAAGGTGAGTAAAAAAGTATTTTTGATTAGTAATAACTTAAAACTTAATTTTTCGAGTTGAATTTATTTAAATTCAGGGGAGAGGGCATCCCCCCTCTCGCCCCCTTAAAAGTTATATTTTACAGTATTTTTCTAATTATTTGCAAACTTTTAACTTGGCCAAAAACAACTAAGTAATAGTTATTGAGGCTGAGAAAAAGTCCTCTCTTACGATGTATAAAACACCTTCTTGCATCAGTGGCGCACCTTTTATAGGCATTTAAATAAATCATAAGTGTGGAAAAAAAAAACAATATTATTATAAATTTCTTGAGTTTTATTGTCCTACATTTTAAAACTCAGTTTTAAAGCTGAACAAATTTCCTTTCCAACAATGTATATCGCTCCCCCCTCAAGGCAGCAGTAGGTCCAGCATAGACGCATCAAAAATGGTCAAATTTGGTATACACTTGAATCTTCATTTAAGACAATCATGTTGGAACAGTACTAATACACATACTTCGTTTAATGAGAGAAGCCACACACTGGAATATACAGTATACTCCCCCGAAATAATCACTAAGGGGAACCATCCGCCCACTCTTGGTGAAGGGGGGGTGTTTCCCCCGGCTAAAATTTTTTCTTCTTTAAAAATAATTTTATAACCAGATATGCGGGCCAGTAAAATTTAAGAAAAAAA
Source organism: Aspidapion aeneum (assembly GCA_963576565.1). NCBI lineage: Eukaryota > Metazoa > Arthropoda > Insecta > Coleoptera > Brentidae > Aspidapion > Aspidapion aeneum. Next base: position 148,252 of record CAUYVT010000088.1, read on the forward strand.
GGTTTTTTCTAAACCTCTCATTTATTTATGTAAATGCCTATAAAAGGTGCGCCACTGATGTAAGGGGGCGTGTTATACATCGTTAGAGAGGACTTTTCATCAGCCTCAATAAATTACTTGGTTGTGTTTACCCAAGTTAAAAGTTTGCAAATAATTGAGAAAATACTGTAAGAGAGCACTTTTGAGGGGGGAGAGAAGGGGGATGCCCCACACCCCAACTTTAAAAAAGGCTAACTAGAAAAAGTCAGTTTTAAGTTATTATCACCAAAAATAAATTTTTACTTACTCTCATTATTATTTACTGTGTTACAAATATGAATGTTCAACATTCTTGTTTGATTTAAGGATTTCTACAAACACATTTATTTTTATTTCAAGGCTATTTGAAACAAATATGTCTAGCTTAAAAAGTATTTAACTGTATACAATGGGCTTTTAACCAAGAATATTTTTTTGAGAAAAAAATAGTGTTAAGGGTAAAAAACACTTAAAAAAATATAAAAAAAATGTTTTAAAAATGTTCCCCTTTTTTCGTACGCTAATGAAATGTGCACCACTGCCGTCAGAGGGCCCTAAGGTACATCGTTGAAAAGGAAATTGTATCCGCTTGAAAAATGGTTTCTAGAAGATTTTTGGAAAAGTTGACTGTTTTGAGTTGTTAGCAAAAAACTATCAAAAAGCACGTTTAAGGGGGGAACCACCCCCTTGTCAGGGTTGGGGTAAAATGTTCGGGCGTGTCTTATGTCTATCCATACCAAGTGTCTTACTTTTATCATTAAAAACAGCATCTCGCGTGAATCTCGGATGTAGGGCCTGAACTATTTGTTGCACACATGCCTTAAAATGTGAGAACATGAAAGTATATTTCTGCCACCAAAACCATTTGATACAAAAATTGTTTTGCGATGCTATTTTTAGAGCAGTGCAAACTTGGCGTAATATAAAATGTAGAACTCAGACTGCCGATACCGGCATGTTTTAAAAACGCCATAACGGCGCATTTTGCTTGCCCAACGTAGCATTTTGTGAAATATTTAATTTATAGATTTTAGAGTTAAAATTGAATGTTCCATTTTAACAAAATATATGTATTATCAGCAAGTTCACAAATTTTTCTAAGTGCCGTCTTTATGCCAAAGGTTTTTTATTATCATGTCTATTCTAATCTTGAATAGGTACGGTTGCTCCAAAAATTTATCTGTCAACACATGGAGCAATTTTCAATTATGAAAGAATCTTAAGGAAAAACGTCCTCACTCCACAAATTTCTGATAGGTTGTGAAATAAGAATCCCTATCCATCGTCCTAAAAACAAAATCGTCCAAGATCATAAATGAAAATGGTATAACAGACCAATGGCAACGGAAATCTTAATAACCGGACATTATACAAAAACGTCATTTATCAAAACAAACAAAATCACAAAAAGGGGCCGGGCTTAGCATGAGCAAGTCTCTCCTTTCTTTTCATGTATACTGGTTCTGTTTTTCTTCCTCTCATACAAATCGGTCTCATGGAAGTTTGGTGGCAAATTTAAATCGGGAACAAATAATATTTTTGTTTTTGGACCTAAAAATACATAAAACAATACAAATGTCTGTTTTTCTCCTTTAATTAGCTCCCCTGCGTCCTTCTTTTGAGAAGTCGAAGTCGGTGTTAACCGAACCACATCGAACCGAACCGAACAGAACCTCTTGGTCAATTAATTGCAGATGAATCATAACCTAGGATCCAACACCTTGGCCTTGCTTAATAAAAATGGTGTATGTGCTATAGCAATCCCTACTTAGATACCGCGTTTTCTTTAGGCATGGCAGTAAATAAATTGCAGTGAAGGACGCTTCAATTGCATAGCAATATCAGAGCCGCTCTTCTTTAGGTGAATGTCATGCTACGCCTGACCCGTTTTTATGATTTTGTCCTTTCTTATTTTGTCGGGTTTTGATAAAAGACATTATACAGAACTTCGATTTTGCTCTTGTCTTGTTATGAAGAATGACGTTTTTGATAATGTGGGGTTATTAATAATTCCGTTTTTAACATAGAACTGTAATGCCATTTTCCTTTATGATCTCAGACGATTATTTCTCCTTTATGATTAACTATGGGGGCCCTGAAATAAGCGTAAGCGTAAATCATACTATTTATGTCTAATATCAATCAATCCGACGCGTTTCGGCTTGGAGACCCATTCTCAAGAGTTCCTAAGGTGCAAAAACAAAATAATTATAAAAAAAAATGAGCTTGTGCATTAAATCATTTTTAAAATATAAATGTTAAAAAGATCTAGAAAACTTTATAACAATTAAAAAAATTATAGGATTTTTTTTAGTTCCGGTATTAAGATTAGAAGAAAACATTAATAATAATAGATGTTAAAAATGCACATCTTTAAAAAACAGACCATATTGCCGCAAATTGTACAGCTAATCAAGAAAAGGCTCCTGGACAACCCAACAATACCAAAATAATCGTAATCAATAACTTGGAAGAACAAGCAAAAGAAACTACTAAAACTACACAAGATGATGAACCTACCACCCCTACTCCCAAAAGACCCCACTCAGAAATTCTAACACCTACCAATACTGAGGAGACCCAAGAAGTAAACTTTACACTGCCTGAAGTGAGACAATCTAAAAAACAAAAATCGGCACCCTTACCTGCGACTTTTACCCTAAATGAAGCTGAAAGCCTATTCGCTCCAGCAAAAGCCTTTATAGAGAATGACCTTAACTCTTGTGTAAAATATAATGAACTGGTAGACTTACTTGTAAATATACATGGCATCCAGAACCCAATTAGTATTGTACAAGATTATACCACAAATTTCCTGGCTTTAATAGAAATGCTTAAGCAAATCTAGCCGCATTTAACAGCATGAAGCGCTTAAACTAAAATCACAAAGTGAAGAAAGAAACTCACCATTCATGTCGAAGGGCTCACGTCCGACAGTGACTCGTCACAGGCTTAAAACCAATTATATGATACACCAAACTAAATAATGGAGAAAAAAAAACTATAGCCAAAATAAGCATCATAACCATTCGATTTTACAGTGGAATCTTAATGGGTATTTTAAACACCTGGAAATGCTGCAATACTTAATTAGATCCGAAAACCCGAGCATTATATGTCTTCAAGAAACAAACTTATAACTTAATACTTATAAAATAAAGAACATTTTTTGAAACGATTTAATGGTTTTTTTCGTAATAGAATAGACAGGGATAGAGCTAGTGGAGGGGTTGCTATTTACATTGAAAAATCTTTAAATGCAACAGAGCTGAACGTAACATCAAATCTTGAAGTAGTAGCCGTATCTGTAGAACTGAAATCAAGAATTACTATATGTAACAATTACATACCTCCGAACAAAGATTTCACGACGCAGGATTTATCCAACATCTATAACCAAATACCCTCTCCGAGAATAGTAGTTGGCGACTTTAACTGCCACCATATTGCGTGGGCCAATAAAAATACAAGTACTAGAGGTAAAAATCTTCTAAACTCTCTAGACAATGCACAATTATTGCTACTAAATGATGGCAAAAGTACTCGGTTTAATTCAACCACCGGAAATCACTCTACATTAGACCTGACTATATGTGATCCCAACATCGCAATTAATTTAGAATGGAAAGTCTTGCCCGACTTATATCAGAGCGACCACTACCCCTTGATTACTAAAATGCTAATGGAAACCTATTCAGAAAACCAAATCGAAAAATGGAATCTAAAACAAGCTGACTGGGACAAGTATCAGAATATAGTTGAAAATGCAATATCTGATTTAATACTGTCAGAAGACATTGACCAATGCTTGGAGAATTTCATAACCATTTAAGTACAAGCCGCAGAGAAGTCCATGGGCAAAAAGGTTTATTAGCGAAACGAAATCCCGTTCCTTGGTGGAATGAAGAATGCGACAAGGCTATCAAAAAATGCAAATCTGCATTTAACCGTTATAAACGCCATAAGACGCAGGAAAACCAAATAGAATTTAAATAACTGAGAGCAAAAGCGCGTTTTATAACCAAAAAGTCTAAAAAAGAATCTTGGACCCTTTTTGTCACATCAATTACTTCAAGGACATCATCAAGTGAAGTATGGAATAAAGTAAAAAGTATATCCGGTAAAAATCATTATACTTCGATCACAAAATTAAACGGACAAGGAAAAACTCTGACGGGCAGCAAAGACATTGCCAACATATTCGCGGAAACATATAAAAGGTATTCCAGCAATGACCAATTAAATCCTGCCTTTGCTGCGTTCAAACAGCAACAAGAAACTCTACAACCTATCAATATTTGTCATCAAGAGAACCCTTTAAATGACCCGATTTGCGAATCTGAATTAAATGAGGTCCTAAACATACTTAAAAATTCCAGCCCAGGTCCTGATAAAATACCTGCCCCTTTTTTGACCAACCTCCCAGAAAATGCTAGAAAGAGCCTCCACAAAATCTACAACATTGTTTGGACGGAAAATAAATTTCCACGAATTTGGTCAAAAGCAATTGTCTTGCCGATTCTAAAAGAAAGCAAAAACGCTAGTGAGCCCGAGTCCTACAGACCAATATCATTGACATGTATTTTATGCAAATGTCTTGAAAAAATAGTCAATAATCAATTAGTGTGGCACCTGGAAGAACAAGGCCATCTTTCTCCTGAACAAAGTGGTTTCCGTAAAGGAAGATCCACTCAAGATAACAAAGTAGACCTGGAATCAGAAATTCATAATAGCTTTCTTAACAAGCAGAAATGCTTAGCAGTATTTTTTGATATTAAAAGGGCATATGATTCAGCATGGAAACATAAAATCCTAAAACAACTGATCTCATAAAATATAAATGGTCGTATGGCACACTTCATCAAAAATTTTTTAAATAATAGAACATTCCAAGTGTCTATCAATGGAACATTATCAGATGAAAAAGATCAAGTAAACGGTACTCCTCAAGGGTCTGTGATTAGTGTCACGCTTTTCCTGGCGGCAATCAATAACCTAATTGAATTTGTGAAAGCTTTCGTCAAGGCGAGAGTTTTCGTTGATGATCTAGTCTTAATACTGAAGGGAAAAGACATCCAATCGATGCAGCAGATCATGCAAATACAAATTTGCCAACTAGAGAGCTGGTCGTTGACTTCAGGTTTTACTTTTTCAGCTGAAAAAACCAAATTCATCTTATTTTCAAAGAAAAATGTAGCTATCAACCCTAGACTAGAACTTTATAATACTGAACTAACATGCGAAAAATCTATACGGTCCCTTGGAATGATATTTGACTCCAAACTAAATTGGGTAGAACACATTAAAAAAGTGGTTACCTCATGCCAAAATGGCCTAAATCTATTGAAAATCCTAGCCAATACCTCTTGGGGAGCTGATACTACAATTTTGTTACGAATATACCGTGCCTTGATTAGATCCAAAATTGATTATGGATGCATAGCATATGACTCAGCAACAAATCATGTCTTAAAGCTTCTTGATACTATCTTGATACTATTCATAATTCAGGAATACGAACTGCACTTGGAGCATTTTACACGAGTCCGATCGATAGTCTCCTATGCGAAACCGGGGAACCCCCTCTTCGATATCGAAGAATGTACTTAAGTCTTTCTTACGCTACAGCTGTTGCCAACAACCATAACATGCCAGTAATAAACAATATTTTTAATCAGAACTTCAGATAAAATTACATTTAAAAACCGAGAGTATCAACCGCATTTCACGAGAGACTAAATAGATATCTGGACAGGATTCAAGAAAATTTTCCAAAATTTTTCGAACCCCCACAACAGCAAAACCCACCATGGAAAATATCGAATTTAACTTACAATACGGAACTTACAAAGTATGACAAAACCTCAACCAATCCTCTACTGATTCGAAAGGAGTTCCAAATGATCATTAGTAAGTTTAACGCGTATCATCATTTATACACCGATGCGTCAAAAACAGAGTGGGACACAACGGCAGCTGTTGTTCACGAAGGAGGCTCCAAAGCCTATAAACTAAACAAGAACTCAAGTATATTCACAGCGGAACTCTATGCAATTTATCAAGCTTTGGTACACATCGAAGAAAATAATTTCCAAAAGTCAATTATAGTGTCGGACTCACTAAGCTCAATCAATGCCCTCAAGCCAATTTTCAGCAATAATCCTATAACGCAAAATATAAAGAAGATCCTTTTCACAATGCAGGAGGAACTCAAAATAGTATCTTTAATATGGGTGCCCTCACATGTTGGCATATCGGGAAACGAAAAAGCTGATAAGTCCGCCAAATCGGCTGCAGAAGATCCCAATTGTGTGGTAGTGCGCGATAGCTTTAAAAGTGATTTTAAGGCATATGTTAAACACTGTATGTATAACCTATGGCAACAAGAGTGAACTGAACATACGAACTCTAAACTACATCCTATCAAACCAAACGTCCGACCTTGGCATGGATTAGTTCAAAGTAGAAAAACACAAGTGCTATTGTGTCGTCTTCGGATTGGTCATACAAAGCTGACCCATCAATATCTGCTTAACAGAGAGGATCCTCCTGTATGTGAATGCAGTGAAAGACTTAGAGCGAAACACATCTTAACTTCTCCATCGTGTCGTAAATTTGAGGACCGCCAGAGGTTACACAAGCTTCATAACCAACTAGGAAAAACTCTGGAAAATAACGCTGAATCTGTCGAACATCTAATTTACTTTTTAAAAGACTGTAACATATACTATAAAATTTAAATGTACCTAGAATTGTTGCGCTAATAACCCTACGTGGTTGATGCGCATTGTTCTTTAGAAAAAAAAAAGAAAATAGAAGGTTTAAACGGAACAAATTTTTCTGACTTAGGTACAGTTTTTAAAACGTATTTTTGGAAAACAAACAAACAAATAAGTATTATAATTTGCCGGCACGATTACACCATTAAAACTTATTAAATGAAGAGAAACCATTATATTATACAATTTTTTTAAATTGATTTATATCTGGGGGCACGGCAGTGCCCCGCCAAGTTCACGTAAACTGCTGTACCATCTTTTCTTGAAACATTTGAGCCCATAGTTGACCTATCTAAAACTTTACTTCAGAATGGGCTTCGAAACTCAAACTTTGCACAGTCGTAAATATCCATAGAGTTAACAACCTCTCCTAGTTTCATGGAGTTCCATAAAGTAGTAAAGTAGTTACGAAATTTCAAAAAACGTCGAAATTGCCACTTACTCACTCATGTATAAATCATCAAAATGCTAAAACGAGTATGTAAAAGTATCACTGTCCACTTCCAGGGACGCTAGAGTGCTGAGTATTGGCCGGCTGAGTATTGGCCGGCTGATAAAACCGAGGATAAAACTATAAAAAAAAATTAAAAAACCCCAAAATATAATTTAACTTTCCTCTCCTATAAATGTAAACTATGCAAAAGCATAGGGGAAAATTAAAAAACCTCAAAATATTTAATAAGGCATTGCAAAAGTTTTGAATAATATTCCGCATATTTCACTACTTTAAAACTTAAATATTATCCAAATCCTATAAAAAAGGAGTAAAATCATAATAAAAACTTTTTATGTAAAAAAACCAAGTACGCGAAAATGGTATTCCGTAAAAAGAATTGAGATAAAAGTAAACCGTTCTCCAATAAAAAATTCAAAATGAAAGGTTCTCGTATAGTTTGTGAATGTTTTTCTAAACTTGGCTATTACGGCTTCAAATTACTCTTAGGCACAGTGCTTAATTGAACATAAAAAAGTTTGGCTGTTATGTCAAAGTGTAAAAAAAAACATTTCCAAACTAGTAATAGTTGATCTTCTTTAAAGTGGGGGTGGGGGGCATCTCCCCTCTCATCCCCCTCAAAAGTGCTCTCTTACAGTATTTTCCCAAGTATTTGCAAACTTTTAACTTGCAAAAAAACAGCTAAGTAACAATTATTAAGGATGATGAAAAGTACTCTCTAACGATGTATAGGCATTTAAATAAATTAGAGGTGTTGAAAAAACATTTTTTTTTTAATTTTCTTAAATTTTACTGTCCTACATGTCTGGATTTAAAACCTATTTTTAAAGCCGAAGCAATTTCCTTTCCAACATTGTACGGTTAAGTTCGGTTCCCCTTCAACGCAGCAGTAGATCTTGCATAGACGCCACACAAATGGTCAAATTTTCGGGGGAGTATACTGTATATTAATACCAAGGTGCTGCTTCTTTCATTGAACGCAGTATGTATATTAATACTGTTCCTACATGGTTGTCTTAAATGCCGCCATTGCAACGGCACAGACATCGACACTGGAAATTATTGCAGCAATAGAGACCGTTAGTCTACCTCAACCCGAAGCTGATGAGTTTTGCCATAAAGTAAGAACAACGTTGGACAGAAAGAAGCAACAAAAGACAAACATCACCAGTCAAGAACAACGGGCAATCAAGAACCTGCAGGCTGACAAATCAATCAAGATTCTACCGGCCGACAAAGGAAACGCAACGGTGATCATGGATGTCGAGACTTACGACAAAAAGATCCAAGAAGTTCTGGAGAAAGGAGACTACAAGCAACTACCCAAAGACCGAACCACCACCATAGAAGGACGCATCTACAGGACTTTGAAGAAGTATGCTGAAAATATCCCGGACGCTGCTAGATCCCGCCTCACTCCACACCACAGTAAGGCACCACATTTTTATGGATTACCAAAGATCCATAAGAAGGATATACCACTGCGACCAATTACCAGCTCCAGGGACTCACCGACCAGTACTTTGTCGAGGTTTTTGTTGGACATAATTCAACCACTACAGGGTAAGTCCGAATCTTTTGTCAAAAACTCGGAACATTTTGTGGAGGTTTTAAAAGGTATCGAATTAGATCCCGGCGATAGATTTGTAAGTTTTGATGTAGAAAGTCTCTACACCAACGTGCCAATAAATGAGTCACTCAGTATCATTAAAAACAAATTACAAACCGATGATACACTTCACGAGAGAACAACGCTATCGGTGGAGGGGGTGATGGATCTTTTGGAGCCCTGTCTCCGTAACTCTTACTTTCAAGTGAAAGATAAGTTTTACGCGCAAAATGATGGACTCCCAATGGGTTCATCTCTTTCGCCAGTGGTAGCAAACATCTACATGGAGTGGTTCGAGGGCCATGCGATCAACACAGCAAGAGTCAAACCAAAACTATGGCTACGATACATGGATGACACATTTATTATATGGCCGGAAAATGATGACGAACTACAAAATTTTCTACACCATTTAAACGCTATTCGACCAACAATCAAGTGCACCATGGAAATTGAAAAAGATTCGGCCTTACCTTTTTTGGATGTTCTTGTCAAACGATTAGACAGAAACATTCAAACCACTGTATATAGGAAACCTACACGCACGGGACAGTACCTAAATTTTAAGTCTAATCATTCTGTTGCAACAAAACAAGGAGTTATAAGAAGTTTGTATTTAAGAGCCGTAAATATTTGTAGTAATAATGAAGAATTAACCACAGAAATTAACAACATTAAAAAGGACTTACAACAGAATGGTTATTCCGAGAAATTAATAAACTCAACGATATTTAAAATTAAAAACAAACTAAATGTACCAAATTCTCAAAATAATAATCCGTTAGGTGTTATTAACATTCCATATGTTCAAGGGATTTCAAAAAACATAAGACGAATTGCTAAACACTATAATATAAAAACAGTATTTTCTTCGGGAAATACGATAAGAGGTTTTGTAACTAAAACAAAACCAGACAATCCCTCAAATAATAAGGAATGTATTTACCAAATCCCGTGTGAGTGTGGTAAATCATATGTAGGTGAAACGAAACGCCCTCTTCAGATTAGAGTAAATGAAAATCTAAAAAGTACCCAATTAGAGGATATTGAAAAATCCGGTTTAGCTGATCATGCGTGGTCAAATGATCACAGGATTCAGTGGCCAGAAGCTAAAGTTTTACATAAGGAGTCGCATTGGCGAAAACGAAAGTTTATTGAAGCTGCGTATATAATGCAGAATAAAGAAGTTTTCAGTCAACCAAGCACGGACATACCAAACATATGGAAACCACTCCTTAAGGAAAACAGGCGTCTTAGGATTAAAAAAGGGGGCGGGCCGTCACACCTGACTGCACACCAAGTAGTATAAGTAGTAGCCTAGAGACTAGATTGTTTAGTTCACACTTGATAACGGTTAGAGATACTTACTAACCGAAACGTCGTGTTTTAAAATAAATAAAGACAATGGAAGTCCGAAATTTTATTTCAAGACCAACTTTGCTATGACTTGTAAAAAAGTATATTATCTTAACTTTGAAAAAAAGAGAGTGGGGAGGTATCCTAAAAACTCGATTTAAATGGTATCCTAAAAACTCGATGGCATTTTTCTTTTAATAATTCATTATTGGTTTTTGCTGTAAATTAATTTTAAAGTGCCACTTGCCCTCCCCTTCCCCCTTTCTGTTTAGTGCCAGATACGCTGCTGATATAAGTATATTTTCAATTGCCAACTATAAAAAGGCCTTTATATAAGTATTTCATGGGTTTTGGATTTTTAACCGGATATTTTCATTTTGGAACCACCGTGCGCTGCCTCGAGGGGGGAGTGATATACATCGCTGGAAAATAAGTTTTAAAACCAGACATGTAAGACAAGAAAATTAAAAAAATATTGTCTTTTCCACACCTCTTATTTATTTGAATGCCTATAAAAGGTGCCCCACTGATGTAAGAGGGGAGTGTTATACATCGTTAGAGAGGACTTTTGGTCAGCCGCAATAAATATTACTCAGTTGTTTTGTCCAAGTTAAAAGTTTGCAAATAATTAGAAAAATACTGTAAAATTTAAATGAATTCAACTCGAAAAATTAAGTTTTAAGTTAATACTAATCAAAAATATTTTTTTACTTACCTTGAGTATTATTTACTGAGTAACTTTGACTTAATTTTTATTTCAATAAAGAAATACCGCATTTCTCATTTTTTGCCCAGTAAACGTCGTCTCTTGATTCCTTTTCGTTTAGGTTTTCGAATAAAATTTTTATTTATTTGCATTTCACAAGAGTTCTTTTGAAAAAAAAAACTCTCTTATCTTATGTTTATTGTGAGTAAACTAATTCTTCTACCCCAACAAGTAGCACCATCTACCAAAATAAGCGAGAAACTAGAACAGCAGGCGAGTAATAAACTACAATATCCATCGATGAACAGATCGATTGACAATCAGTGGCGTGTCGTATAGGGATCTAGGGGGCGAACGCCCCCCCCCCTTCACCCCTCTGCGCTTGGTGCCCCTGGCGTCCTTTGAGAAAAAAATAGAAAAACTAAATTTAACGCAAAACCAAATGGTGCCCCCCCCCCCGCGCCCTTTTATCCACGACACGCTACTGTTGAAAATAGAGAATTCATCCATTACCTTCGATGCATGTAGTCGTTTAGGTCACATCAACGTTGATTGCGTTTTTCACATCTTCAAGACGTCAGCGTCAGTCAGTGGAATTTTACCAAATAATTCACGGGTACGTTTGTTAGTATTTATGTGACTTAAAAAAACCTAAATTTACGTTTATTAGGATGGCACTCAATAACACCTTATCCCATACACCTTTGTTTGGACTAGCCTTATACTTGTTTAATTCATGATACGACACTACTTTAAGGAAATTATTTGAAGCGGTTCGCTCAAGAATAAATTTTATTGGAGCAGAACAAAACTATATTTACTTGGCTTAATTATATATTTACTTTAATCAATATTTTTTTATAAATAAGTATCTATGTAACAAACTCAGCCTTTACGAGATGTCCGATCTTATCCAGTCTAGTTACCAATCGTGAATAAAATGCTATAAATATTTTACATTTTTCACTTGCCCAAGGAATAAAAAATACTATATGGTTGTCTGTATCATCAGACCTTTACACCAACGGGTTTCAAACATGTGATGTATTTAAATGAAATATGCGAAAATACAGTCGAACCTTTTTAACTCGAACCTCTATAACTCGAACCCCTCTAGAACTCGAACCTTTTAAGCGGCCCTTGCACTTTTTACATGTATTTTAACCTATGTAACTCGAGTTTCTATAACTCGAACTCTCCATAACTCGATCTGTTTTGGTTGTCCCTTTAGGTTCGAGTTATAGAGGTTCGACTGTAGTTAATTCAAGTCAATTGCGTTTGGACTTAAGTCAACTAGGTCAAATACAGGATGTATTTGCCTGGTCATGACGGATTTTTTTCAGTGTATAAATTTAATATAAGTCAAACATTTATAACACCAAATTAAATACATACATATAATATAGTTAAGACAAATATTTGTTTAATGTGGTTAAGTACATGAAACGTTTGATTCATATATCCCTATAATTAACACAAATTATCGACATATTTCTGTCAACGTTTCAATAGTTGACAACTTGCGGCGATTGACACAAACATCAGGAGTTTTGAGTTGTCTGTACAAATAGTAGAGTGAACTGTATAGATAATTGAGGCAATTATTTTTGTAATTTATAGTAATTATTTGCTGTAGACTCAATTTTATAAAATAATTGGCTTATACCAAACACATATTAACCTGATTCAACCATATATTTTTGGATTCAATAAAAAAAAATTCTTGTGTACACGCGCAAACCATTCTTTAGGTAAAATGATACTTATTTCTGCGGATTCAAATTTATTTTATTTATACCTCTATATGTAGTAAACTGTACACTATCTATACTAAATGACAGTATAATTTCCGAAGATGACCAGAACGTTCCGCGCTGTTCTGATTTAAAACTACACAAAGCTGAACAAGAGGGTTTGAAGCATGAGAACTTATTATACTGGGCGCCTTCATAGATACGCTGTTAAAAAAAGTAATTTTTTCACACCACGAACTTTTCTAATAATAGGTTGTCTTAGTTCAGACAGTAATTGCCAGCTAAAAGACATTTTAAAGCATTTTAACTGACTTGTAGATCTAGATAGTCTTTAGAAACACGACGCCTTAGGTCATTAAGAAGAAGCGCAAGAATGGTATGAAAAAATGAGCATAAACGGGCAAGCGACCTTGCCCGAGGAAGGTTCATTGTTTTGTCAAATACGCTCATTATGACACAGTGTAAATAATCTAATACCAGTCGGTTCTGTTTTTTGTTTAATAAAATTCTTTTTCAGCAGTATACATTTTCTCCAAAATACTTTACACGAAACAAGTTTACTTGACTCAAACATTTAAACCGTTTAAAAAGAAAAGTAAGTTCTGTCGCACATTCATATTTGTATGCAATCATTACTGGTGACGCCTACATAAAAACTCAAACTCCGTATTTGTCTCGAGCTGATTTGAAATCTATAAAATGAGATAGAAATATGAGAAAGAAAATTACTAAAACCAAGAAAATAAAGATTTTTATTGAAGACATACCAACAGCTCTTTTTGTTGCTCGATTCACTTAAACATTTTTGCAAGCAAGACAATAATAATAAACTTTCGAGTGGTGTTTTCCCACTAACATTTAAAGCTGTCAAAACAAAACATCCACCTGTAAGAAATTTTTTAAAGTAACCGCAATCTATGTTGCGTTTAAGTATACGTGGTAAATATAGTATACAGTCTGGTAAGTAAGTGGACAATCAATTGTTATGTATTACTATTAAAAAATTCACTGTAATTACGATTACACCACTAGGTTGCAGAGAAGTAGCTACGACGTTGTAGAGGGCCGCTTTTTCAGTAATGGCGTAAATGGAACGGAGTAGTTACAAATAATATTGAAAAAAAAAGGGATCAATCAAGAGTTTTTGGACTGGTTAATATATCGTCTGTTGTTGTTAATTTTTGCTGACGTTTCAGTAATTTTTCACCTTCTTCCGAGCTAAAAAGACGTTACAGTATTTAGATAAAAACTTCATTATAAAAGGTTAATTCATTTATTTTATATTACAAACACAAGTGGTAAAAAGTGTCGACTAACAATTTAATGATTCCGTTTCTGTAAAAAAAAATTCTGCACAATAGTGTGAGCTATGGCAATCGTGTCAAAAAAAAATTTGCTTCAATTTTAATTTTTTTTACATATCTTTGCGTTTCAGATGATTTTAAAATCTTTGTCGCGCCGTACGGTGGGCTCTTAAAATTGGTAAAATGGCAAAAATCATACCTTGCAAACTGCAAGTCTAAAATTATAAATTTAAGTACCGATGTTGTTAGTAAACTATATTATATCGAATTTTATACTTAGCCAGATTTCTGGAGGAGGGGGGTCAAAAAGCAGCAAAATCCAAAACAACTTTTTTGCCGTTTTTCATAAATGAAGACACAAGTCGATAAAGGCGCCATGTCACAAATTATTTATTCCAAGAAAAATGGGTTTTAAGATTTTCGATTGGAACTTCTGCTTTGTAATTTTAGACATGTTTTTTTAAGTCTAACTCAAATTTTTTTTGTCTATTTGTCAATTTAAAAAAACCATAATATTTTTATGAGAAATTTGTACTTTAAGTGGACATGACACCTTTATTCATGAGAAACTGACAAAACCTGTGTTGAAAGTAAATGGAAAATGGTGTTAAGGGGCCTACAGACACGCGATCATTTCTTTAGATTAGTACGCGCGAACTAATATCTGCATACATTTACGTTTGGTGGAATTGCCTACACACACGAAGACAAAATTAAACGTTCTAAACATAAACACGATATTATCAATGCGTTTTGCCTAGACACCGAGAGATTTGCTCGCGTACATCGTGCGCGCGAACAAATCTTCGAGAGATATTTTAGGCGGATATTGTCTACACACGAAGAGATTCGTATGCGCAAACTTGTACGCGCGTACTAATCTCTAGAAATGTTCGCGTGTCTGTAGGCCCCTTTATGTACACAAAAATATGCATTTTTATAAAAAAAGTTACAAAATCTGAAAGACTCATCTAGTAAAACTAATTGGTTCTTCTTTTTTCTGATAATTTTCTTCGTTTTCTTCAAAAAAATTTTCAGAAAACTATTAGTACTCTTTCTTAACATATTTAAACTGTTCACGCAAGTTACCTAATTTTTCGGCAGTAAGATCTCCTCTTTTCTCTGTAATTCTTTGTAGTGTAATGTTGTCGTCCTTGCGAAATACCCTACATCCTTTTTTGAACACATCTATTTTAAAAAATGGTGAGTATTCATCATAATTTTCTTTATATAAATAGCTGCCAAACTCGTCAACTCTAGCACTTCACACCATCTCTAAAACTGACATTTTCACCAAGCTCCTTTTAACCCAGCAGTGGATAAAAATGTTATGCCTTACATATATATTCATTGTTTGAAAAAAAATATAGTACATAGCACCTTTATCACCTGAATATTTTAAAGAAAGGTAGCGTAAAAAAAAGGACTTCACCAAGCTTGATATTGTTTTTATTTAAAATGTGCAGCTTTCCTGGGAGTTCTCCAAAGTTATAGAAACAATTTTCCAAATCTAGAGAAGCACAGTTTTTCTTTTTCTAGAAAAAACTTTTACACGGACTAGTGGAGAAAGGTGTCATGTTACCTTGACACCTTTATCCATTTAATGGAAAAAAATGGTACATAGCACCTTCATCACCTAAATATTCAGCTTTTTAACAAAGGTATCGTAAAAAAAGACTAGCAAATGAAACTAGGGCTTATTTTAAGCCTTTTGAATGAAAAAAAACTTATTTCTGAAAAATTTCCGAAACAAAATAAATTAAAAAAAACCGTTGACCATTTTTATGATTAATGACATTATCACATCGCCGTATAGTTTTGGCAAAGGCAGCTGAAATGCTCCTAATACGAGGTTCTATCGATTTAATGAAATTTTGCTTCAATCTGCCCTTTAAAAGTTATCAAAATTCATATAAAATCTTCCTGGTATAATTTCAACCCTACCGACAGAGAAAAGGCGCGGCTCTTTGCGGTCCGAGCACAAAGTATTTGTTTTCTGACCGACCCAGCACAAGTGGATAGACGGCACCTGATTGGCAGATTTTTTTGAGATGCGCTTTTAATTGATTTTGGGTGTGCTTTTCGGGACCCCTTTAGTCGGTAGTGTGCAGAGTTAGAAAATAAATCAGTATAATTCAGTATTCGTTTCTGTAGGTGTAGGAATAGAAAGTTTTATTATCTATTTTTATTTCTTTAGTTTACGCCATAATTAAATGAAATAATTTTCATGAGTATATCTACCGCCGCCCATGTCACTTGCTTTAAAGGATATGCCGATGGTCGGCTTTAACCTTTGTTCAATTGACTTTGCAAAAACTATACACAAAATCCTGAAAAGCGTACCTCCGAATATCATTTTTTGCTACAGGATGGCCAATTGTGCGCCGCCTGTCTCTCAGTCTGTATATCTGCCTGTATGTCTATATCTCTTACGACGAACGCGAATCAAGAACTACTTGCTTGATTTAAATGGCATTTGGTAGGTTAGGTTTCAGCTCTAGATGGTCCCATTTAAAAATAAATAAAATCCACCGGACATAAGCCAAAAAAAAGGGCAGGGGTAGAATCGTGTGAGCTTTGGTGCCCATAAATTGACAGAGTATTTCATTAGCACTTAATAAGCACTAAAGTTTAAGTCTGCAAACTTCTGTGTGCAGTGCAATATGATGTTTAAAAAAAACTGTAACAATGTTAAGAAATATTTTTTAACAGTAATTGAAGTTTTTAATTAGCATTGAATTATTCGGACCATTTTGACCCCCTTCCTCCCCAACCTATTATTTGTAACTCTATACAACTTTAACGACAAAAATAAATGACGGCTTCACGCAAAATATCTTTTTGTGATGGGGAGCCAACTGGTTCCAATTAAGTTAGACTGTGTTTACATTCTTCTTTTTGCGGTTTGGATGATTGTTATTATCCAGTGCGATTTTCGCATGATATGTTACAAGAAGAGCCAGTAAAATACTGGCTTCTGAAGATTAATTAAAAACAGTTAAGTGAATTCCTAAAGAGTGGTTTAGTAGATGAGTAGGGGATTCTGGGTCTAGTTGTCATTATAAATAAGTTGTTTTGCTGACTACATGTGTAATGCAACTTCTATCTTCTACCGATTTAATGTACAAAATGACGCCGACAAAGTATCACGGGACAAAACAGCTCTGGAAAAAATCAAAAAATGGCATTGTGACTTTCCATTTTTTTTGTTTATACTTTTTTTTGTTGTTTTTTGTTTTGTAGACTTGTAAGAAAAACAAAGAGGAATTAATTATTGGAGATCTATTGGATCACGAAAATATGTGCTTAATTCAATGTGTGACATATATGCAATTCATTTATCTGAATCAAGGTACCTAATTATTAACTAAATCATGCACTTGTGTCCAACATTGAACTATGCCCAAAGGGTAGATAGGTGCATTTCGACAAACATTCAGTGAAGGTGGTGGAGGGGAGAGAAAGGGGGAACTAGTAAAATGGTGTTGAAAAAATCTTAAAGCGTGTGCAGAAAGAAATTTTGAAATCGCTCTATATTTGTTGATGAGGGGAACTAGTAAAATGGTGTTGGAGTCGTCGAGAGAGGGCGAGAGACTAGATATACAATTTTTATTTAAATCATTTAAATATTTCCTTAAGCTCTTCAAAAGATTCAACATAGATGTTATTATCGTCTGGAGAGATTTTAGATTTTTAGTAGGATCATTAGCAATATTACCAAAATAATTTCCACAAATAGGCACATTAAGTCCAAAAGCTAAAAAGGCTCGACAATAGCCAGTAACTTGATGTCTAGCTGTATTATAAGCTTGTCAAATTGCTGGTATGTGTACATCCCATTTAGTATGTTCATTTATTTTAAGTATTTCCTATAGCTTGATTATTTCTTTAAACAAGATTTACTTGTGGAGCTTAAAGACCAGCATACCACAGTTTAACCTGATATTTCTTACAGACGTATTTAAAGACATTGCCAGCCAGATTTGCCCATTGTCGCAAATTAAAATGTGGGGAACTCCGAACATAAGAAACTTCTTTAAGAATTTCGGTAATAGTAGGAAGTACTTCATGAAGTATTTTTGAATTCGAAATATTTTCTTGGTGCAACAAAATATAAAATGGTTCTTGCTCTTTAATGCTCCGATTTAGGTCTAACTGAAAGGGACAAAAACCATATCTTTCACAACTTCTGGAGAAATCATCTCAGTTCAGTTTTTTCTCTGACATCCAATTTGAAATTCTTTTTTTGATGGCATTTTTTGATACTTCTTGCAATCTGCACACTTCATTTGTAGTAGCAAACCGCAAGCCAGTTGAGGGTCCCACCACGTGGGAACTTTCAAAGCACCTATTTTTTTGTTGCTATTGGAATCTACTTTGAGGTTTTACTTATTTTCCTTTTTCGACTTTAGCATATAGGTACTTAATTTGTAACGGAGGATCACCCAGACAAAAGTCGTCAAAGTAAAAAACTTATTACGAAAGAAACATGTCACATTTCCCTCTAAAAAATGTGGTTTATTAGCTGTCTCGATATTACTGCTTTTTATTTTAAAGAACGCTTATATCTGGGGAGCTAAAAAATTATCTTCTAAAAGTTTTAGTAAGTTTCCTATTTTAACCATTTTTTTCCAGGCTATCCTACACTTTTCCTTCATAGGTATATGCTGTAATTGACAAGTGGCAAATAAGTAAAACCTGAAACTAGCATCCAAGAGCAACAAAAAAATATACGTGGCGTAAATTCCCACGGAGGGAGGAGGGTTTCCCTATGCTGACATTCTGTCTATTGAGAAAGTTCTAGAATTTCTTTATTTCTTAACAAAAACAGAAACAATAGCAACAATTGACAATTAAACATCGAAGGAACTTTTCGAGGTTCAAAAAATTAATTAATTAATTTTTAGGCTGGTCATCAGAACGGGGTAGTAGTAGCTGTATACATCGACGTTACGGTTTTAGTTATCATTAGTACGGTAAAATTAGGATGGATAAAAAGGCGACGAAATGAAAAAAAAAATAATTGTGGATACACACTTTAGATAACCAACTGCCAACTTGTGATATCAGTTAGGGTAGAATCGGTTCGGAGGCAAAAATCTAAAATCACTACAGAGACAGCTAAATTCAATATCAGTAGGTGTCCTAAGCCCAGGTTCAATATTAAATATCAAAGGAATTTTTCGAGGTTTTGTCAGACTAACAAAATTTATTTTCGGGCTAGTCCTCTGAACGGGGTAGTAGTAGTATACATCGGTGTTACTGTCTTCTCAGACATCAGCAGTACGGCCCAAAATGAAAGGAAAGGTGATGAAATGAAGGTGATGAAATCTGAAAAGGAAAAATTAAATGTGGATAACCACTTCAGAAAACTAATAACTATCAAATTTGACTTTTGTGCTCTTCAAGCTACCTATGTGAATTGTGTATTCTTTTTTAAGGAAAACACTTTATTTTTTATTTTCTTTTTCCAAATGTCCATTGAAATCTGCACTTAAATAACTATTTAATTTTGGTTTTGTTTGATAAGTTTTTGAGATAAAAAGTTTAATTATAATATTTATTTACTGCACTATAGAATTAGTAGTAGCAAAATACATTTTACTTTTCACTTTGACATTTTGACTTGTTGGTTTCTTGGTTTGTGAAGGTCACCAAAACAAACCATGTTTTGTTTAAATTAAAAATCTCTACTTTCACTATTGCAATTTACTGATGCTCTTGTGGCTCAAAAAATATAATTATTTTACATTAATTGAAGAAAAATTGGAGACAAACTAACAACAAAAGATTTTATTTTTTTATTTTAATATACCATCAACGTATAATAAGTATTTAATTAATATTATGCTATTCTTTAAATCTCTCTTTTATAGCATAAATTACGAATTCTGGATGGTGTTTATTTATATTTTGAAATTCTATTATTATTAGATTTTTAGTTGTTCTAAGTTCTCCATGTTGTCCAAATAAACATTGTCTTTTAAATACTTCCACAACCAAGTATCGAGTGGCGTGAAGTCAAAGATGTTTGCCGGATTGGACCCAAGAAAAAATAAAGGGGGGTGTCAGGTTATAAAAAATTACAATGTCTTGAATTAACCAATCCTAAATAATTTTTAAGAATTCGATTGCATATAACGCAGAAAAGATGTTTAATCATTTGTCATTAAGCTTAGCAGAAATTGATTGCAATAAACATTTTCGGCGTTTTACAAAAAAATTATTGACATCCAAAGTGTATTCCCAAGATTCTAGTTTTTTTTTTTGTTAATTTTTAATGTTTAGTGATTTTTAACTGTACGATTACAAACTTACACTATTACTATAATTACTAAAATGTAAGTGATTGTAGGTAGAATATACAAAACAAGTCAAACTAAGTTTTCTAATTTTTACCTTTAGCCAGCGTAGCAATGGCTAGAGAAGGTATTAGTTTCAACGAATTTTTTTTTGAGATAACGCCCAAACTGTGTTATTTGAGTGTATGTTGACCTATCTTGGCAATATCGTCGTGATGTCTGTCTGTGTGTGTGTGTGTGTGTGTATATATTATTTCTCTAAACTCTCTCGAAACCGCTAAACCGATTTTTATCAAATTTTCAAGTAAAATAGGGCTTGATACTCTATAGAGCTGATTTTGGTCAAAATCTATTAATACTAATGACAGTTTTTTGACATCTGAAATTTTTTTAAAAATCTAACTTTTTAACAGAGCATCGTATCAATATGCGGGTTTCACAATATAGTAGACTGCATTTTGCTCAATAATTTGTGTTATAACCAAAAACTTCGTAAGACCTTTAGTTTCTAAAAAGTGTGCTAATAGGCTAGCTAGGAAGGTATCAGATCCGTCATGGATCCATTTATTTTTATTATGCGTATTAGGTTGTTGTCAGATTTTCTGAATTAGCTAAATGTTTTGTTTTTAATTTATTTAGGTTAAGCATGGCTTTGTCAATTATTTTATAATTTGTGACAATAGAACTACTTTAAAAATGGATTGAATTTAATAGCTACAATTTTGCCAAATCTTTGGTTTTTTGAACATTTTGAAAGATTCGCATGCGCACTTTACTCTACTAGCCTCTTTAGTTAGTATCTAAATAAAACCTGTTAATTACGCCAGCATTAAATTTTAAGTGGATTTATACATTCAAATGAAAAGGGGTATTTTCTATATAATTATAAAAAATGCATGGAATATATTTTTTTTAGATGCTGGGATCAACTTTAGTAACTCTAGCAACTTTTTTATTGGAATTATCAAATTGTTCGCCAGTATATAACATGCAGCCAGCATTTGTCACAACACACATAGGTAAGATTAAAAACATAAATTAGCCAAATAGTAGGGCAGCTTAAAGTCGAATTTCACGCTTATGACACACTCTGGGCAAAGGGACCAAATTTTATGCAAATACCCGTTATAGGTGGTAAACTTTCAACTTCTAATGTAATTCAACTACTCACCAGCTTGGATATTAAAGCGGCTATATTGAAATATAGGAATTTTATCTATATATTGGCTTCTAAATCATTTAGGAGCAAGAACTAAATGTGTAAGTAGTAGCAGTTGTAGTAACCAAATCAGGAGGTCTTTGGCCTGGCAAGTAGGCTTTGACGCGGTCCCGTTTGCTACTCCCGTAGCAAACCCATGTCTTTTGTGTGGTCCAAACCCTTCTTGTATTATAGTTAATGTAAGGATATTCGACCACTTGAAGGACTAAAATTCTTCTACCCACTATGTCTTTAATGAAATGAATCGAGTTATGGCTTCTTTGGACAGTATATTTAGTTTTTACACCAATAGCCGACGTTTCGACCCTAAGTCTGGGTCATCATCAGGGCTGTAAAAAACAGAAAAAATCCACTTATTGTTGTGCCTATTTAAAACTTACGTCATAAACTTGTTTAAAAAATAACTAAGTTTATAAATTAAACAACTATAAGTTATATGAAAATCAATTAAATAACAAAAATTATTATATTTTTTCAAATTGTTTTTTAGTTCATCAAACATACATACAAGTCACTAGATGGATATACAGGTAATAATAAAACAAAGTAAAATATAAAATAGCTAATAGTTACTTAACTACTAAAATATAGAAATAGAACAAAATATCAAGATTATTATTATTTGTAATAAAAGGTACTATCAGCCAGTGTCTCGCCAGCAAACTAAGAATAACTCGGACAGGAATGCGTTTTTTGTATTGAGGCAAAATAAGCACAGTAACTTATTTATTCAATACAAGAATTTATTAATGGAATAGAGACTTGTCGCGTAACAGAAAAATACAAAACAAAAATGTAAAGTGTCGATATGGATGCAATAGGAAGATCAATGAGAATATCTAGAACAGATCACATAAGAAATGAGATCATAAAAGAAAGAATGTGAATCGAGGAGGCATAACGGATGACATCACTAAAAGGTAACTGATATGGTACGGCCATGTACAACGGATGAACGACGAAAGATTACCAAAGCAGGTCCTAGAATGGCAAACAATAGGGCGCCAAAAAAGAAGGCGTCCTAAACTAGAATGGCAACAGTCAATCCAAAGATCAAATGAGGTGGAGAATAGGTGTCGGACAACGTAGAAAAACGTTATAAACCAACATAGTAATAATAATTTTTTTAAAATTTCTTCCTTAAAATCACAATAAATTGTCTTTTTAAAAAAATATAAATTGTTACCCTTAAAAAACAATCCAAGTACATGTCTTATTATCATGGTCTGTATGTTTATCTATCATTTTGCCCGTTGGTTTTCAACATGCCTGTCAGTCTGCCTATCTGTCTGTCCAGAAATCTGTCTGTGTATCTGCCTATGTAAAATGTTATGATAGATATTACTAAGGTCTTGTATGGCTTTGTTTAAATTAACATTATCTTTGTAGAATTGTATGTGACATATTTCCTAGTAGATTTTTGTAATTATTTTACCTGTCCAGGATAGTCGTTGGTCAAAATTGAATTTGTGACCTTCTTCAAAGTGGTGTTTGGTACTTTCTATATAGCCTTGACATCAGTGGCGGCTGCTACAGAGAGGGCAACGGGGCAGTGCCCTCCCAAAACTAGACAACAACCAGTATTTTTAATTGATTTATTTAAAATAAGTTAAACCTTTCCTTACGACATGTCTAGTTCTTGTTGTTAGTCTGTGGTTAACTGGGTAAACTTTTTTAGCGTAAATAATTACAAGCCGGCAGCACCGCGCGGGATAAGATTTCAATTTCACCCGTTTTTCAGCGGTGTATGGGTAGCTGTTCACGAAGTGATCCTGCGCGGGTGGCAAAGGGAATGTGTGATATCAAGCCCTTTAGTAAAAAGTTAAAGGCACAAAGTAAGTGCTACTTAGTTAGATAACCACATAGAATTTTCTATGCTTGGCAAGACTGATATTAGTTGCCAATTGAATAGTGCCTATAGGCAAAACATTACCGAACATAATGAAAATGTGGCAAAAAATAGACATATAGTAGGTTAATAGACTCTTTAAAATTCTGTGGGATTTTTCAGGTTGATCTACAGGGCCATGATTAGTCTTTATCTATAAACAAATAAACTAAAAACTACACTAAGTAGCTGCTTGTTTGCAAAATGCTAAAATAAAATTGTTCAGGTAAGTTTTTTCTATTTCCTTTTCCATGCAATATAAATTTCTGCCTCCCCAATTTATAACGTCACCATCTGCCACTGCTTGAAATCCAAGATGACTGGCGGGGAAGTTGGGTCGTATTAGAAATTAAATGCTAGTTACCTAACTCGTACCTGTACACCTTTGGTCCAATGTGTTGTCATGTCAACCGGCTTCATTAAAATTTTATGTTTAATAAAATACTCTTGGGTCTGTTTGTTTGCACATTGGTAATATTTTGGCGAGGATGGGACAATTATCCGTGGCCGATTCGCCAAGGGTGGATCCAGAGGTGCTTCTCGGGGAGGGGGGGGATACCCTAGGTGACATTCTCTGTTGGTAAAAAACGGCTACAAATTCAGGATAATTTATTAATAAAAGTGGTTGTAATTTCGATGATAATAACAATAGACACTTTCATGCGCCGCAAGCAAAATTTTTGAATTTTTATTAGCAAAAACCTTACTTTTTACTCATTTTTTTGTATATTCAAAAAATTCTCGGGGGGGGGGGCAAGTGCCCCTAGTGCCCCCCCTGGATCCGCCACTGCAATTCGCTGCGGTCCGATTCGCCGCGGCGACAGTTCCCGCCGACGAGGTCTAAGACTGCAATTTTAATTATTTATAATACATAACTGCTTATTAAAAAACTATTATTAAAAACAAATTTTAAAAAAATTTTGTTTGTTTTTTTTTATAAATAAGTTTTTGGTAAACCTACTTTTTAAAAAAGTTTTATTTTTGCAAAAAAAATGTGGCGAATTGTTCCCGCGATGTATCGGCCAACGACGAATTGCCCTCTACCCTATTTTGCGGGTGTCTTCATCGTATTAATAAATGCAAGCAAGCACTGGCGGAAAATTATCGCTACATCGAATAATTTGCTCTTATCTCTGATGTTGTCGAAATTGTCAAAAGCAAAAAAAAATATCTGTCAATCAATGTTTAGATGGACTTTTTTTTATTTATTTTATTTATTTATTTATTTTAAAATCAGCATCTACAGCCAGCGCCAATTACAGATACTGTAGCTTAATTCTAAAGGTTGAAATTGGTCTACCCATCAGACAAGCACAACCTGCTCCTCCCCACACAGTTATAAACCTGGTTATATTGGCGTAGGCCTGGCCCCCCCTGAAGTCCCTCAGGCCCCCCCTAAGATATTTTAGGCCTCCCCTACCGACTACTAGTAAAAGAACATGACGCTGAAGATACATACTTTTCTATTATTATTCGGGAATTTTTCAAATAAAATAGGTGCATTAAAATTTAAAATCATTCATATAATGTTTACATTTCAGGAAAAAGCCCTTGTCTTGCGGAATTAGGTTTTTTCTCTTTAAATTATCGGTAACTTTTCTGCACTTATGCAATTTCCCGAAAATATTTTTTAAATTTAAACATAATTATGCATATTGAATATTTCATACATATTGGCGACATCTTGTAAAATATTATAGAAGTGTAAGTTGAATTTCGCATTTAATAAAGACAGCGACCTTTGCCCCCCTGTTTCCGAAATCGGGTTTTAGATGTCGTAAGGTTATAAAAGACCTTTTTAAACTGTTTTTCTAAAATAAATATAATAATCTTTTTAGTTTTTTTGAGGTTTAAGGTGTCTTATGGAAATTTTCCGATTTTGGTGACCATTTCATAACCATTTTCATATTAAGTTTTCCCACGTCGTTAAATGAAATAAATTCGTCGAGCAATACCGGGAAATTTTTAATATTAATACTTCTGCTCTAAGAGCAGAAATGACCGTTTTAAAGAATTGTATTTTTCGGTTAAATCAAACTGTTGGTCATGATTCTATCAAACAACATATAGCAGAAACCACCTATCCAAACCTCTACCAACTTTTTAAAGTTGCGAGTATTCTTCCAATTTCAAGTGCAACTTGCGAGAGGTCTTTCTCTGCCATAAGGAGAGTTTTTAATTGGCTTAGAACAACTATGACTCAAAAGAGACACTCAGGTTTGTCATTGTTATTCATAGAAAAAGATGTTGAGGTCGACTTAGACAGTGTGGTAGACGCTTTCAGTCAGCGACGTAGAAAACTTTCTTTGTAGAATTGCTGAATTTCATACTTCCTGTGTATACATATAAATAAGTTGGTAAATGTATTATTAAATTTGTTATATTAAAATATTAGAACATTTAATGCGCGTATTTTTTTTTATTCATTGCACACTTTGCACGACTCTTTAAAACCTATGTTTGCTTTTTGTTCAAGATAGACCAGGGCCACGGCCCCCCTGAAAAGCAAGGCTAGCTACGCCAATGCTGGTTATCATAAATAACTATGATGGACCAATAGAAAAAAAGGGTGTCAACCAATGGGCGAATCAATCCCAACCAAAAGTATGGTAATAATACCTAAGGTTAGGTTTGATTCAAAGTTAAAATGACAAAGTGAAACTATTATTTTTAACAGATTAAAATAGTACCCAGAAAAAATTTAAAAAATAGAAAAAAATTGATAAAAAGATAAAAGAGTACTATAAAATAATAGCAATAAACGCTATTAGATTAAAACAATAAAATGAAATAATAATTATGATTACAAAATGTCAGCAATAAATGTTAGGTAACACTAAATAATATGGATAAATAACAATGACATAAAATTTGATAATAAAAATAGGATAAAGAAAAAATTAAATAGAGTAATAATAAAAATTAAAATTATTAAAATAATAAAAATTAAAATTATAGATTAAAAAAAAATCTAAATAAAATCATTATAGACTAAAGTGTATGTCAGTAAAAATAAAAATAAGTATAACAATAAAATAAAACACTAACATTAAAGTAAAATACAAACAATCGTAACATTTACACTCATAAAAACCGCACCAACAGTCATAAAAGGAAACAGAATCATAAAAATAAAATCATAAAAAAAAAACGCAACAGAAGAACAAAAAAGAATAAAAGCCAACCAATTAAGTAATTAAGTCGCCCATCCGCAATGGAACCAATAGAATATTGACATAAAGCATTTAAATTTATTTAATTACTAATAATGATTTAGCTAAATCTAGCTTAAGCTAAGCTTATGGTGTAAAAATTTTTTAAATGCTTTTAAATTGATTGTGTCAATATCGATATCACATGCATATGTATTGAATAGATTGCACATCTTATAAATAGGAGAGGATTTATATAGATTCGTTCGCGGATAGGCAAGATAAAAAGTATTCCTACAACGAGAGTTGGTACGGTGAACCGCAAAAGGTAATTGAGATAGCATTTCTGGACAATTTATCTGGTCTTTCAAAATTCTAAACATAGTACAAAGTAATATTTTTACTCTTCTGTTGAAACAGCCCAAAAGATATTCATTGTCACATCCCCGTTTAGGATAAACTTTAAATTTTTTATAGTACATATTTTTTAGAAATTTTCTTTGAACACTTTCAATTATATTTACCCATACGTTATATAGGGGAGACCAGATATTAGAGCCATATTCCAAAATCGGTAAGACAAGACTGTCAAACAAATGGAGACTCACTTTCACATCAAAGTTTCTCGTATTCCTCGAGATAAACCCAGCAACTTTCTGAGCACTTTTAATTTTTGCCAATATATGTTCCGAAAAAGATCCACACCATTAAGACTATAATTGTAGTTAGCAATGTTTCTGTTAAGAGAGAAGGACATACAACTACATTTTGTTTGATTAAGGTTAAAAGAGTTTTGCGAACACCAGTTAGCCATATTTTGAAGGTTGCTCTGCAGTGATTCGCAATCATCTACAGTCAGAACCTCTATAAACAATTTGAAATCATCTGCAAATGCCAGCCCACATGATCTCCCCGTCTCACCCAAGACACTATTGAAAGCCACAATAAACAAAAGTGGTCCAAGATTTGAACCCTGTGGCACTCCAGAAGTACTTTTGTAGAGAATGGATTTGCACCCCTTTAACTCAACATATTGGTATCTCTTACCAGTAAGATAAGACTGAATTAGTTTTACAAGATAGCCAGACACATTCATTTTAGATAAAGCTTCAATTATAACATTATGTTTTACTTTGTCAAACGCCTTCTCTAAATCTGTATATATTACATCAACCTGGGATTTTCTGTTAAATGCATTGTGTATGAACTGTGAGAACACAGCCAAATTACTAAAAGTGGATTTCTTATATATATAACCTTAAATATCTGGGATATAGCTTCCACTTGTCAGGAAAAACAGATGTTTTTATCATTAATTTAAATAGGATTTCAAGAGGAGGAACGAGGAACTCTGAACGACCATTCAAAATATAGGACACCTATGATATCAGTTTGAGAAATATCCTGATTGCAAAAATACATCATATTTTCAGATGGGTTTACATCATATTTTCAGATTGTTGTCAACATCATCTATAAAGACAGATTAAAAATACGCAGCGAAATTATTTGTGACGTTCTGTGTTCCCGAGACAATCTCATCCTCAAATACCATTTCATCCAGAATCTCACTACTGTCCTTTAAAGACTTCAGAAAAGACCAGAAAAGCTTCGGATTGGATTTAAGACTATTTTCAACGTCAGAAAGATACCTAGAATGTGCCTCCTTTATTATATTTGGTTCGCCAAAACATAGAATTGAGTTTTCTGTATTTTAATAAACATTTATACTTTTCTTTTAACAAAGAAATAATTTCTCTATTATACCAGACAGGATATTTTTTGCCCTTTTGAGTAGATATAGGGACACATTCTTGAAAAATATTGTTAACTACTGTGTAAAAGTACTCAATC
The DNA here is from genome assembly GCA_963576565.1 of Aspidapion aeneum. Taxonomy (NCBI): domain Eukaryota; kingdom Metazoa; phylum Arthropoda; class Insecta; order Coleoptera; family Brentidae; genus Aspidapion; species Aspidapion aeneum. Next base: position 176,647 of record CAUYVT010000088.1, read on the forward strand.
GCAGAATTTACCTCCGAAAAGCTGGATAGGATTTCCCATTCCTTATATCTAAAGAGTTTGTACATGATCCGATGCGTAGTTTTTTTTTGTTATGGATAAATATTTTTTAGAGTGTTCCTTTTTGTAGCACCTAAGTACTAATCAGTACCTCCCGAGATTTTTAAATGTGAGTTTTTAAGCATAAATGGACGCTGTCCAGTAGATATTGGTTTTATAGTTTTAACATCATAGGGTCGTCTGCATAATTTATTCAACCAAAATGATGAAAATAGAGTAAAGGATGCTTTGATTATTCTTAGAAATGTAATGTAATTATATATAGCTCTGTGGTGACTATGCATCAAACTCATTAAACTTCTTTTTGATGCGTGTTCTCTCCCTCTCTTTCTCGCTCTCGAGAGCAATAAAACTTAGAGAGAGAATATTACAAAAGATACAAAAATATAATAGAAATGTTACACATAGAAAACGCTTTAAAAAAATAGTTGATAGACTTCTTTCTATATTTAAAAAATAAAGTACCAATTTTTCCGGGAATCTGATGGTGTAAAGTGTAAAATGCAAACCATATTTTGTACCAACGGGTGGGTGAAGGGGTTCTTAGTCCATCGTCAGACCTTTTTGTCAGTTTTTAGGAGAATATTCATCAAAGAACCCTAATGGTTCCCTTAATATTAACCTATTTTGTCGCATATTTGAGGTTATAAATCCCCATTGAATATGTGTTCTACCCAATAATAAAAAAGAGAAGATTTTCCAAATTAGGAGGAACTTCACGAGGTGAAAAGTCTTAACGAAAAATGGTTACAGTCACATCCTGAGAGGTAAAGGATTATAACTATAAAATGGAGGGAGATGAAATGATAATGGGAGTCTCTAAAAAAGAAAGGTGAAACATGGTGTTTACTAAACAGAGATCAGATGTCAGTTTTCAGCTTCGGTCAGGGTTGCCTCGGTTTTAAGGCTAATTTTGACGTTGCGACGGCGATAGATATAATCTTCTCCCGTTAGTCGGGCTGCATGAGGTCTAATGAGGCCAAAACGCAGCGTCCGATCTTCGAGTTACCTTTACATCTAGGATTTGCCTGAAACGTTTTCGTTAAAAATATTTTCCACGACACACACGACTTGATTGTGCAGTGATGGTCTTTTAACATTCACTTTCAAAAATCAACTGTGATTGTATAAAAGGATTTTACTTTACTTTAACTATGCGAAACTGGGCGATTGGTCCTGATTGGATGAAAGTCCCAGTATAAAGAAAATCAGCTGATAGGTATTAAACAATCAATTTCATAATCAATAAAAGATATCAACAATTTTAAAAATATGTCTACAACTCTAAAAAATTCCGATAAAAATTATCGGTTTATACCTACATACAAATTTGTCAATAATTTTTGCTAGTACCTATCATTTTTAATAATAATTTTTAGTTTTGTTTTTGTTTTCTTTAGAAGTTGGATTGAATTTTACTCTGTTTATTTTAATTAGTATCTATTAGAAACTCTATGATGTTGGACATTTTTAGCCCCGCAGTAACAAAAACAGGTCTACATTGAGATCATCAAATTTCTTTGAACTCAAAATATGTTATTTGAGTCTCATTACTATATTAGTAAATTTTGTGACAGTGTCTGTCAGTCAAACGATAACCTTAAAAAATAAATGAACCGTTTATACAATCTCTACTAACTGTAGCACAAAAATTATTTGTAGACATAGACAGTAATATCTATAGTTCTTTTGCAGATGTTTAAGATGATTGAAGAAATTATGAAAAAATCACATTTTAAGAAGTATATGTGTTTGCTGGCGCCAACTTTTTAGAAATGCAAATATTGAAAAAAGTATACATTGTTTTTTTTTTATTTCGGGGATAATAAAGTAAAGTAACTTACTCCTTATAGACAAATACTTTTAAAAAAATTGATTGTTAAAAAAAATTAACTTAGATTATCAATTTAGTAACGCTATGTACAAGAAATTTCGAAAAATTTATGGTCACGTTACTTGACATCTCAAAACTAGATCCTGGTCTGATCATTTCTGCGGTCCCCTAGGTTCAGCGCCCTATGCTTGGGCACTGCTGGCACTGTCCTATTTATGGTACTGCCCCGATCCTACTTACTTTACTTTAGATTTGTTTACAGAATAAAACTCTTTAATTTAAATAACTATATTCGTCTGTCTGTGATTTAAATACGTTTCAGGAAAATGCGATTTTCCAACGCGGACATTTAAATGTGATTTTGATCGAAAATGTCTGAATACCAAAAAGTAGTCCACTATTTACAAACTAACCATAAAATAACATAAAAAAAAAGAAAAGTAATGACACTTATTTTTGCTATTTCTGCTAACACCGCAGTACATATTTTGATTTTGTTTTGGACTTTCTATTTCTAGCTAAGATCAATTGCCCAGTGTTTGGCCAAACTTTTTACCGATATATGCCTAGCCGGGACGTTACAATAACACCCCTGTACCCAGGGAACTCGAACATACAAGATTATGAGATGGTACATTTTATGCCTACCATGACGCTTATTGGATGAGAGAGTCTCTAAATTCATACGGTTTTTGTCATCGATGAAATCTAGATTGTTGACCAATGACAAGTAACATCCATCCGATATTTATCGATGGAATGCTGATGAGCCATCGAAAAATAAAAAGAAACGTGATAAAATTACATGGAAATAAAACCCTAATCTACCTTTTTTATCAAAAAAGGTTTTCTTTTTTTCCGAAAGTTTTGTTACACAACAAGGATGGAAATGGAAGAAACGGAAAAAACTGTTCTCGTGGGCATCAAAGTAGAGGGCGAGGATCAAATTTTTGTATATAAAAATTTACAGCTGATTCGAATGACAAATGACATTCATCAGGAATAAGACGCTGACTGTGACGTAGCACGGGACCCCGACACAAAATATGATTTCGGAACGTACCAGCAACTAATCTAATCGTGTCATTGACTGAACTTATACATTATTATCCGATTATATATCATCTCTTTCTAAACTAATGTATCAGTAAGGGCGCTTAATAATATTAAACACACATGAGTCTAATAACTAAACAGTGGTCTACTCGTTTTATTTACTAAACTCACACATTGTCATCCAGCTACTTATTCTCTCTTTTTATCTCAAAGTAGTGGGACGGGCGCACCCAATCTAAAACAGTCATGCCATTTTGACAATCAACGTCAGTCGATTTTCTGATGCACACAGTGGGCTCGCGGACCTAATTTTTGGCCAAAAAGGGTTAAATTAAAAATATACTGAAACTTCTAAACACCTTTACTAAAAAGAGTAGATAGTGCAGCAGGCCTTGAACAACTATGATTTAATTGACGTAACTTTCAGTTATTTTTTAGAAGTGTCATTTTTCGCGTTAAAGTACCATATTTGTATGGCGGTTTGATCCAGATTTTAAGCCATTTTACGACAATATTTTATGTTGTATAAAATTCGCATACAATAAATCTTCGTAAAAGAGGTAGGGGAAAGGGGGGCAAAATGAGGTACGCGGGTAAAGCGGGATATCGCAGTTTTAAGTAAATTGCGCAAAAATGAAACCTCTTAATATCAGATGTTTTATCCTTATGACTTGTTCAACTCTCTGCAATATGATTGGTGCCGGTCGGCTGAGCTTAAGTTGGTTTTTGCTCAATGTGATGTTGTGCGCTGCTTATTGCGCATTTTGTGACGGTAAGTACATTTTTTACAGACTTCTAAAATTTTGTTTACATTGTAAAATTAAACACATCGCCCGTAAAATTCGTCCTTTACTATGTATGATTTTTGTTTGAATTTAACTGGTGGTTTGGGGCAAAACAGGGTTTTTTCATTGGGGCAAAATGGGGTACCTTGTTATACCTAGAAACCTATACCCCATTTTGCCCAAAAAAATTTTTTGATAGCATTACTGAAAGTCGTATTTTATGTTGTCTTTGCAAAAAATTGAAGCAAAATTCGTTTAGGAGAGTCGACAGCGATGACTTGGTTACTAATTTTAATTATTATAAAATGTATTTACATTATATTACAACTTTTTATTTTTTAAATGAGTATTTTTAACTTGTTTAGTATTTTAATAAATAAAACTGGTCTTACAAAAATATTGATTCTAAATTACACAACCTCCCGGCCTGTTTCGCCACATAGGCACCCCATTTTACCAAAGCTAACTTTTTACAAAAATAAAAGTATGATGGAGTTCTAAATCGTTTAAACTGAAAAGTAGAACATAAAGATAACCTATCTAGCCAACTTAATTCCAAATGACGGACGCAATGGTGACCATTTAATAGAAGAAATAAGCCTATAAAATAAAGTCTCCCATTTTGCCCCCTTTCCCCTAATTAGACTTTCTACCTGTACGTTTTGATTCAAATTTTGATGTGTAGATAGGTCAGACAATGGTTTTTGCGTGGCATTTCTGAAATTCTATAAAAAGATAAAATTTC
>CAUYVT010000089.1:0-5000 GCA_963576565.1 Aspidapion aeneum
CCTTGACAGGCTGTCATATAGTTGGTTCATTAATACCATAATAAGTGTGGTGGAATGGTACTGAAAAAATTCTGAAAACCTATTAATTCTATTGGGAAAGAAGGGATAAATGCTGAGGACATTCTATTGCTGAATTGATCACCCTGTGAAGGAAACATAAGTCTGATAAAGTTCTTCTTGACTCCAAATTAGTTAAATTCAAACTATTCCTCACCCACCCATGTTGTATTCTTCTCGCGATATCCGCTCCTAAAGGCTGCCACTCTCAAAAATTTATTTGAACTCTTTCAGTCTGCTCAATGTTACAAGCATATGAGGGGACCACAACGACCGTTCCATATTCTAAGATAGGCCTAACAATAAAGTGTCCTAAATGTAAACCATGACATGTCTATTGATGAACGCTGGATAAAACCCAATACCTGGATTGCCCTATTTGTTACCTGACTGATGTGGCTGGAAAATGACAATTTACTGTCAATTAAAACTCCCAAGTCTGATATTTCTGTTTTAGAGGCAATTGGTGAGTTATTTATTAAGTAAATAAAATTATTAAAACAGGTTATTTTATGACATTTTTTAATGTTTAGAGACATTTTGTTTACATCGCACCAGTTAAAAAATAATTCAAGGTCCCCCTGTAAAAGCAAAGCATCATTCAATGATTTGATCTTTCTAAAAAGTATAAGAATGATACAATTCTTTAGATTATGTACCAAATCGACTAAAAATAAGCAAAACAAGACAGGTCCACAATGAGAGCCCTGAGGCACACCTGGTGGCACCAGTATTTTAAATAAGGCTGCTCCCCCAAGTTTAACTATCTGGCTTTGCCCTCTAATAAATTCAGAGATACATTGGAGAAGGGGGTCCATAATGCCCAAAGCTTTAAGCTTTTCCAAGAGGACTCCATGGCTGACCCGATCAAAAGTCAGTATATATTGAGTCAACCTGGAATCCCTCTTCCAAGCAGTTGTAAATATGATTTACATACAGAACCAAATTAGTATATGTGGATATACCCTTTATAAATCCAAATTGTTCTGGATTAAAAGTGCCTCTAAAGGTCCAGAATAACTTTTTGCTAGCCAGACAATCAAGCAACTTGGGCAGTTCAGATTGGTTACAAACAGCACGATAATTGGATATGTCACTTCTTGCCCCTGACTTAAAAATAGGTTTTAAAAAACTCTTCTTCCAGAAACTAGGAAAAACACACAGAGAGATATAATATATGACTGGTTTTGTAAGCACACATACATACTTTTTTAGAAAGTATGCTGGAATGCTGTCTGGCCCAGCACACAACCTATTCTTAGAACCTATAATAGCGTCAGATACCTCAGTCAGTAACAGTGTGATAGTACTCAGACAAACTGAGCTATCAAAATTAAAAGATGGTAAGTTTATTGGTTGTTCGTTTGAGTAGACTGATGAAAAGTATTCAGCAAACATATCCGCATTATCTTTAGTGCTCATCCTAATCCATCATTGTAGGTCATTCTAGAGGGAAGATTATAACCATTTTGCATTTTGCAACTATAGACCAATATCAATACTGCCTGTTTTATCAAAAATCTTTGAAAAATGTCTAGCAAATCAAATTACAATTTACTTAGAAAAAATGATATACTTAGCACTTGACAGTATGATTTTAGGGCAGGGAGAGCAAAAAAAGAGCACTGTAAGGTGCAATCAGAAAATCAATATCTTTAATAATAATTGAGTTTCCCATTTAATCCCATTGAAAATGGGACACACTGTACCTAATCAGTTTCAAGATTGCTAAATTACCATTTTCAAAAAGAATCATCATCAAAAAATGTCTCATTTTAGTGTCAGGATAGTGCACCTAAACCAGTACAATGTCCTGTAACCTACTATCAACAACTTTTATACACAAAGGACTGTGGTTAGCTGATCACTTTTCGGCATCACAAGATTTCCAATTTTTTTGCAAGAAGTTTACTTTTTAGGGAGAAGAGCTGGGGTCACTCATCGTCAAGCAAGCATTACAGGTAGCAAAGCTCTGATTTTCTATTTTTTGGTTATAATTTTTGACATGTTTTCCTCGGTTTCACATTGGCGGCTCATTGTTATTTTAAAAATGTGGTTTTAACATAGTCTAAAGATCTATTTAATAATGATACAGTTTCAAGATAGTCTGCAGCATAACTAGAATTAAACTAATAACATAAATATATATAGTTTAGATACCTTCATACTGTGTAAAACAACATCTTCAATAATAACAAAAAATAGAAAGCCTGACGTTAGCTTCGCTTCCTATAAAGCTTGCCTTTACGATGAGTGTCCTTAGGAAAAGGGGCTTTAACTCGGCTTTATAGGGTTGGGCGACGATATTTGCCCAGGTACGCGGTTGACGAATCCGACACTGCTTACCGAGCTTTTTTCAATGTCCTCTTTGTTTAACTTCCTCTTTAAAGGCTTCTGAGGGTTTTCCTGAATTACTCGCTCGCTCATTTTGCAAACAGATTATTTTTCCTAAAATGCACTTTTTACAAAACTGTTTTCACGAGGTAAATAAAGTAAACAAAAACATAACCTTGTAAATGTAGCACGTGAAGTGCACGTAAGGTCACCCATCGTTAAGCAAGCTTTCTTGCTTGACGATGAGTGACGTTAAGTGCACGGTGGATAGAATACAACGATTATAGACCGGTGTTCGGATCTTATAAATATATGTCGAACCAGGGCTATCAAAATGGACGGGCCACGAGCCTCCACTTTGTTGACGTCACATCCGGGGCTGATTTTTTTTTTGATGGTCACGTTACGACACAGCTGATTGTCTTTAAAATTTTGAAGTTGGAATGACGGTTCATGGATATTTGATTTTTTATTAAATAAAGCCGTTTTTGAGATTGTTTTTACTTTATTCTGGCAGAACAATTTTTTTTAAATGTATAGTAAGTCCTAATTTTTCATAGCCGCTTCATTAGCTCACACAAAAATTAAGTTTAAAGCAGAAGCGAATGTGACAATCACATATGACAAAGTCAAATACATGTCAAATATAACAGTTGGCATGTGGTACATGGCGGGTAATTTGAATTCAAAATAAGGAATGCTAAATCTTGAAGATTTTAACCTTTTAATCATGTTGCTTCCTTACAAACCTTTGGTGGAATATCGGGATGGTGTCTGAGAATATTTCACTGAAATTTTGCGGAAATCTGTAGTGCCATTTTGAAAATATCATAAAAAAACGTCTGACCTCCCATAAGACCCAATGTAAAATTCAGCCCCGGGAGAACAGCTGATTTTTTCAGGGTCGTGGCCTCTATTTTTGTGTTGGCCTTGGTCGAACACGTCACTGGTGGTCCAGCTGATTTTTAAAAATTTTTTCTTTGCAGAGTAGATTTATATTGTTACGAAGGAGAAAAAAGTTGTTTTTACGTATCTAAACGAAAGGACAAATTAGCAGACACAGGTGAAGATGGGAAAATTTACACAATTTTTAGCTCCTAGTTCGTGACCACCTCGAAGAACACGTTTACGATAAAGGTTTGCTGTTTTCTCGGTGTTAATGCGAATGCTTTTAACACAATATGCCTTTGTTCTACTGGGTCGACCCAATAGAACAAAGTTCTCTTAAAATTTAGTAGCAGTGATCTCTCCTATAGGAGCTCAAGAATACGGATTGTGTGATTTCAGTAGAACGTTCCTATGGGAAAGATTTCAAGAATAGACGTCTAGAACGCAAGATTTGTCGAAAACATTATAACAGTCTTGGACGAGAAGTTAGCTGCCATGGCTAGTCCACAACGAATGTCTTCTATTTCTATCTTTGTCGAAAAGAGTGAGAAGCATTATAAAAGATACTCTGCCAATCTATGGACACCTAAGCTCACACTAGGTACTATAATTATAGTGTACGTGTGAGTTAATATATAACTAAAAACTGAAATATATTTTATTGAACTCCAGACTCAATTACCTTTCGTTTGATACCACACAAGCCATGTTTTGACTTATACTTTAATTTTTCAAATCTACCCCCACCTTTTTTTTTAAACTAAAATGTATTTTGTTTAACTCCAGACTCAATTACCTTTCGTTTGATATCACACACGCCATATTTCCACATAAACACTAATTTTTTAAAATTACCCCCACCCTTTTTTAAAAGTAAAATGTATTTTATTTAACTCCAGACGCAATTACCTTTCGTTTGATATCACACACGCCATATTTTTACATAAACTCTAATTTTTGATATATACCCCCCCCCCTTTTATTTGGCTTGTGTTCGGTGGATTTTGTTCATTTTTAAATGGGACCATCTGGACCCAAAACCCAGCGTAGGTACCAAATTTCATTAAAATTGGGCAAGCGGTTTTTGAGTTATGCGCGTTGGTCGTTTGACAGACAGACATACATACATACATACATACATACATACATACATACATACATACATACAGACAGACAGACAGACAGACAGACAGACAGACAGACAGACAGACAGACAGACAGACAGACAGACAGACAGACAGACAGACAGACAGACAGACAGACAGACAGACAGACAGACAGACAGACAGACAGACAGACAGACAGACAGACAGACAGACAGACAGACAGACAGACAGACAGACAGACAGACAGACAGACAGACAGACAGACAGACAGACAGACAGACAGACAGACAGACAGACAGACAGACAGACAGACAGACAGACAGACAGACAGACAGACAGACAGACAGACAGACAGACAGACAGACAGACAGACAGACAGACAGACAGACAGACAGACAGACAGACAGACAGACAGACAGACAGACAGACAGACAGACAGACAGACAGACAGACAGACAGACAGACAGACAGACAGACAGACAGACAGACAGACAGACAGACAGACAGACAGACAGACAGACAGACAGACAGACAGACAGACAGACAGACAGACAGACAGACAGACAGACAGACAGACAGACAGACAGACAGACAGACAGACAGACAGACAGACAG
>CAUYVT010000089.1:10000-40000 GCA_963576565.1 Aspidapion aeneum
TTACGAAATTTCAAAAAACGTTGAAATTGCCACTCACTCACTCATGTATAGATTATCAAAATTCTACTGTACTTCCAGACATGCTGCAAAGCTGAAATTTGGCAGACTGATAGAAATGATGACCAAACCCTTGCAAAAAATAAAAAAACCCCAAAATCCTAATTTCCTTCCCTCCCCTAGACATGTAAAGTTATGTAAAAGTAACAACTTTGGTAGACTGATAGGAAATATTATTAAACTTTTTAAAAAAATTAAAAAAACTACAAAATTTTAATTTGCTTCCCTCCCCTATAAATGTAAAGTTATATGAAAGTAACATTGCCCACTTCCAGAAACGCTAGAAAGCTGAGCTTTCGAAGGCCGATAGGAACTATGATAAAACTATAGAACAAAATTAAAAAACCCCAAAATTTTAATTAATTCCCTTCCCCATAAATGTAAAGTTACGTAAAAGAAACATTGTCCACTTCCAGGAACGCTAGAGAGCTAATCTTTGAAAGGCTGATGGGAACTATCATAAAACCATAGCAAAAAATTTAACCTCAAGTTTTATTAAGGCATTGCAAAAGTTTTTGACAATATTCCGCATATTTTACTACTTTAAAACTTAAATATTATCCATATCCTTCAAAACAGCCGAGTACGCGAAAAGAGTATTCCACAAAAAAAATTGACATAAATGTAAAGCCAGGTTCTCTAATACAAATTTCAAAATGAAAGGATCTTACTAGTTTGGAAATGTTTTTCTAAACTTGGCTATTACGGCTGCAAATGACTCTTAGGCACAGTGCTAAATAAACATAAAGAAGTTTGGCTGTAATAGCAAAGTTTAAAAAAAAAACATTCTCAAACTAGTAAGAACCTTTCGTTTTGAAATTTGTATGAGAGCTTGGCTTTACATTTATCTCAATTCTTTTTACGGAATACCATTTTCGCGTACTTGGCTTTTTTTACTTTAAATGTTTTTGCTATGACACCTATGTTTCAAAACCAAGACCTACCTACTTTTCAATTTGTATTAAAATTGTCAATCATGTCAACACTAAAATGTAAGATTGTTTATTTTTAGCGATTTATTTTATAAAGTCAATATTTTTCTGCACTATACAGCAATAAAGATTCCTGATTTTTGTAAAATATCACTGGTGTTATTTGAGGTGCGATCCGAGGTGCTAACTGGCTATCACAAATTCAAATTCAAAATGTATTTATTTAATTGAACATAAGCCTAAATTACAATACATGTTATTGTGCCAGGAAAAAAGAGATAAACAAAATTCAATTTTAAGTATTGTTGGTTTTTTTTAAACGTGTAAACCCTACCTACCTAACCCTACGTCGACTTAAAAAAAAAACGAAAATGTTACACATAAAATATAATTTAAAGTCATAAAAAAGTTTTTCTTTTTCAAGTTAAACACACTTTAATAAAAGACATCCTTAGCTAGGATATTAGGACTATCAAACAAACAAATTAAAAAAGTCAAAAACAAAACTAAAAATCAAAACCATTGCAAAATAATGTCCCTACAGTCCTTAAAATTTCTTAAAATATTTAAAATTTCAATGATACAGATGTATATTTATATGTATATATTTATGTTTTGTTATGAATTTGATGAAATTTAAAGCAATCAAAAGCAGACACCAGAAACCAAAAATCCTAGGAGGTCTCCCCCACCAGCAGAAGCGAAATATCTATGTGTTCAATGAAATCTCACATTGTATGGTTCAAGCTTTGTAATAATGTTAAATATATTTCTTAAATTTTAAAACACTTGTTTCTGTCTGTAACTGCACAGGTATCTTATTAAAAAATGTAATGGCTGAATACTTTTCTAGCTTTTCTATATGAGTTAGCCTATGTGACGTGACCGGAATATATAATCTTCACTTCTTGTCTTATGATTGTGGCTCGATTTGTATTTCTGACAAAGATTCTTATTTTTAAACAAAAACAAGAGAAATTCATAAAGGCACAACCCTGTGACAATTAGTATATAAAGCTCTTTAAATTTACCTCTACAAGACTCAGTAAATTTCATAATAGCTCGTTTTTGAAATATAAATACTGTTTCGATTTTACTCGAGCCACCCCAGAAGATTATGCCATATCTAAGGAGTGACTCAAAGTATGCATGATATATTACCGTCAATGTATGCTGATTTAGATAGGGTTTTACCACTCAGAATGAGTATATTGCTTTATTAGGTTTTGTATTAAGTGCCCCTGTGTGTCTTCTCCAGTCCAAGTTCTGGTCTATAATTTATACTTAGAAATTTCTCTAGCATTATCTCCCTGTCTCTGATGGTGACTCTCTTGTTAAAAGTGATATTACTTTGTTTTGTTCTAAAGCATATGGGTATAGTGTCTTTTTCTTCATTTAGAAGTAGTTTCTTTTTCATAAACCATTCCGGTGAACTTCCGAGGGCAAATCTGTTTTTTCTAATACATAGTTTATTGTATGGCCTCTTAGTGCTATTTCTCTGTCATCCGAAAAGTTCATAAGCCTTGTACCTATATCTTTTACTTCAGGCTCAGTATCATTTGCATAAAAAAGGAATAGCGGGGCCCTATACAGCTTCCTTGTGGTATTCCTCTTATGGTATGCACTTCAGTAGAGTTATATTTTCTTCTATACAACTATTACTTTTTGTTTCCTGTTGGTCAGATATGATCCTATCCAGGTCAAGGTGGAACCTCCAATGCCATAACTTTCCAATTTGTTAAGTAGGATTTTATACACAAAGGAAGGTTAAGGAAGATTCCCATTGCTATGTTGCTTTCCTCAAGACTCAGCTTGATAAAGTCCAAAAATTTGATAAAATTATTTGTAAATTCATCATTTCCTGAGCTATGTTTATTCTTTAGTTTTTTTTTTATGATATTAATTGTTTCCTCTTCTGTGACATGTTCGAGGAAGATAGAGTGACTGTTAAATGATATTTTGAGTCAGCTCTTCTGTTGCCTTAATAAATTATTTGCAATATCTACTCCTTCTCCAGGTACTTGTAATCCCTGCTACATCTCTTACTATGCTCCAGGTTGTTTTTATCTTGTCACTGCTTGTGACTTTTTCCTTATAGTAGTTTCTCCTCCCCTCTGTGAGCAGTTTATTATATTTTTGTTTTGCATCTCTATAAGCCGCTTTATACTTATTATCTTTTAAGATGTGTTTTGCATCAGAAATTTCATCGCTTCCGTAAAAATTATTAGCTGGTTTTTATTTTTTTGTAATCTGTGTTTGTCAGGAAAAGCTTTCTCAACAGCTGGTGATAATAAATTCATACACTTCTACCATTTAATATTCATATTGTCATTGGTGTCTAGTAGCAGTTCCCAGTTTACTTAATGCAGTGCTAATCTGAAAATTTCTTTATTGAATTCATTAGAAGACCTTTTTGATTCATGTCTGTTTATAAAGCTTTCCTGTTCAAATACCATCAATAACAACAGTTGACAGATTTTGAAATTTAAATTTATAAACTTAAAAATAACTCTAGTGAATTGTTATCTGCCATATAGGCCATTTTCGTTCAGTATTTAATACTCAATTACCACTTGAAATATTACCTTTTCGCTGGAAAGACCAAAATGCTTTATTATTGATCTATAGGGTTGTTTAATTTCTAAGGTTTCAAATATCCTTTGCTTCTCCTCGCCTGCACTTTTTTAATTTTCTAAAATTTGTAGACCCTTTTTTTATTTATGTTTTTTAATACTCCTGCAAATTTTATAAAAACCACAAAATAAAACACAAAATTTCATTCATTAATTTTTAAGATATTATGTCTCAAAACAAGGTTATTTAGTGACACACATTAGGTACTTGTTGTTTTGACTAAATAAAATCGTTTTAACATGCCTTCAAAAAAAATCTACCTGGACAAACATTGACATGCATACTCATGTGAAGTATACTATGGGATTACTATATATTTTTCTTTGATAGGGAAAATATTTTAAACACTAATGGATAGAATATTGTGATTTGTTTTGGTTTATTTAGCAAAATTGAAAAAGATAAATAAAAAGGGGTCAACAAATTTAAGAAAACAAAGAACATGAAAAATACTTTTAGCCAATCTTATTTTATTGTTCTTGTTCTAAAAGTTAAAATAAGGTCCCACTTAAAGTAAATTTATCAAAATTAATTTAATTTCTCTTAAAACAAGGAAATCATTTTTTTTCTTAACTTTGGCAGGCACCATCTTGAATTCTGAGGCCGGAAAATCGGGAATCCTCGAATGAAAATTTAGCTTTTGGGTTTAGGTACTACTATGCCAAACATAAAAAAATATATCCTTTATGTTATTTAATAAATATTTTTTAAGTAAGACTTCAAATTGTTTTATTGGAGATTCCTTAATAATAATAGGCAAACCATTGTACAGGGACACACCCTCAAACAATAAAAATCTTTTTCCTTTTAAAGAAGAAACATCAATATTTTTGTGAGAAGGAATAATGAAAGCAAGTTGATTTAGCAAATTAATACAGTCAATTTTGTTATGCAACAGTTTATAAAGAACTGATACTGCAATAAATTTTCTGTTTGTCCAAGAAATTCATCTCAAACCTTTGTAATAGTAGGTGCTGTGGAGTTTCTCTTAGTGGATATATACCATCCTGCTTACAAGCCAAATACTTTAAAAACTTTCTTTGTACAGATTCAAGAGAGTCAGTATAACTTGATAAATTGGGTGCCAAATTGCATATTCTAGTTTCGATTGAGATGAGTTAAATAAAATCTTTAACATTTTGGAATTTTCTATTGCTCTGCAATTTCTAATAATAAATCCTAAGCCTTTAGATGTTGAAGAAGTTGTTACTAGCAAGTGATTATTAAAGCTGAATGCTTGGTCAAAAGTTATGAGATCTTTGATTTTGTCACAGCTGTTAGCACTTGAGATTTAATTTCGTATGGATAAGTGATGATTGATTTCTTTTTAGAATATGAAACTAAAAAGCATTTATTTATCTCAAAGGATTTAGGTACTTAATTAATTCAATTCATTTTGTTATTCTTGACAATTATGTCTGACGTTAAAGTCCTCGTCTAGGTAGGTATGGGGAAAGTCGAAATGGTTTAAATAATCTAATGCCCCAATTTCTGCAAAACAAAATTATCTCTACACGTTTTTTCCAATTTTTTGAAAAACACCCTTATGCACTATGCAAAAAGGTCTGCAGTACAAACCTTTTATGACTGAAAAATTAGTGCTTATTTAGTCTTAATTAAATGCCAATCTCTGAAATTTAGTGCTCTTATACTTTTGGAGTTTTAGCCTGTTAGACTACAAGTGCGGATTTGAAGGGGGTAACATGGTAATTACAACCCCTAGAAAAAAAAAAGATGCACTTTTCCATAATAATTACAGGGAAACAGAAGAATTACTCCCTCTAGAAAAAAAATTATATTACAAATAATTATTTTATCACCTATTACCCCCCCCCCCCCTAGATTTTGACCCAGATCAGCACTTCTGCTAACTTCGTCTGCGAACTTATCAATTTATTTATTTATCAACGGAATCCATTTACAATATAGAAATCTTAACAATAAAAACAATATATTCAAAATCATTTTACAAATCACAAACACTAACACAGTTTCAATATAGACTAGAATACAGCAGGAACTTATAAAATACTTTTTAGATGATTTTAAATAAATTAATTTTTGAGTCACAAATATTTATTTGCCTTGACAGGCTGTCATATAGTTGGTTCATTAATACCATAATAAGTGTGGTGGAATGGTACTGAAAAAATTTCTGAAAACCTATTAATTCTATTGGGAAAGAAGGGATAAATGCTGAGGACATTCTATTGCTGAATTGATCACCCTGTGAAGGAAACATAAGTCTGATAAAGTTCTTCTTGACTCCAAATTAGTTAAATTCAAACTATTCCTCACCCACCCATGTTGTATTCTTCTCGCCGATATCCGCTCCTAAAGGCTGCCACTCTCAAAAATTTATTTTGAACTCTTTCAGTCTGCTCAATGTTACAAGCATATGAAGGGGACCACACGACTGTTCCATATTCTAAGATAGGCCTAACAATAAAGTGTCCTAAATGTAAACCATGACATGTCTATTGATGAACGCTGGATAAAACCCAATACCTTGATTGCCCTATTTGTTACCTGACTGATGTGGCTGGAAAATGACAATTTACTGTCAATTAAAACTCCCAAGTCTGATATTTCTGTTTTAGAGGCAATTGGTGAGTTATTTATTAAGTAAATAAAATTATTAAAACAGGTTATTTTATGACATTTTTTAATGTTTAGAGACATTTTGTTTACATCGCACCAGTTAAAAAATAATTCAAGGTCCCCCTGTAAAAGCAAAGCATCATTCAATGATTTGATCTTTCTAAAAAGTATAAGAATGATACAATTCTTTAGATTATGTACCAAATCGACTAAAAATAAGCAAAACAAGACAGGTCCACAATGAGAGCCCTGAGGCACACCTGGTGGCACCAGTATTTTAAATAAGGCTGCTCCCCCAAGTTTAACTATCTGGCTTTGCCCTCTAATAAATTCAGAGATACATTGGAGAAGGGGGTCCATAATGCCCAAAGCTTTAAGCTTTTCCAAGAGGACTCCATGGCTGACCCGATCAAAAGTCAGTATATATCGAGTCAACCTGGAATCCCTCTTCCAAGCAGTTGTAAATATGATTTACATACAGAACCAAATTAGTATATGTGGATCTACCCTTTATAAATCCAAATTGTTCTGGATTAAAAGTGCCTCTAAAGGTCCAGAATAACTTTTTGCTAGCCAGACAATCAAGCAACTTGGGCAGTTCAGATTGGTTACAAACAGCACGATAATTGGATATGTCACTTCTTGCCCCTGACTTAAAAATAGGTTTTAAAAAACTCTTCTTCCAGAAACTAGGAAAAACACACAGAGAGATATAATATATGACTGGTTTTGTAAGCACACATACACACTTTTTTAGAAAGTATGCTGGAATGCTGTCTGGCCCAGCACACAACCTATTCTTAGAACCTATAATAGCGTCAGATACCTCAGTCAGTAACAGTGTGATAGTACTCAGACAAACTGAGCTATCAAAATTAAAAGATGGTAAGTTTATTGGTTGTTCGTTTGAGTAGACTGATGAAAAGTATTCAGCAAACATATCCGCATTATCTTTAGTGCTCATCCTAATCCATCATTGTAGGTCATTCTAGAGGGAAGATTATAACCATTTTGCATTTTGCAACTATAGACCAATATCAATACTGCCTGTTTTATCAAAAATCTTTGAAAAATGTCTAGCAAATCAAATTACAATTTACTTAGAAAAAATGATATACTTAGCACTTGACAGTATGATTTTAGGGCAGGGAGAGCAAAAAAAGAGCACTGTAAGGTGCAATCAGAAAATCAATATCTTTAATAATAATTGAGTTTCCCATTTAATCCCATTGAAAATGGGACACACTGTACCTAATCAGTTTCAAGATTGCTAAATTACCATTTTCAAAAAGAATCATCATCAAAAAATGTCTCATTTTAGTGTCAGGATAGTGCACCTAAACCAGTACAATGTCCTGTAACCTACTATCAACAACTTTTATACACAAAGGACTGTGGTTAGCTGATCACTTTTCGGCATCACAAGATTTCCAATTTTTTTGCAAGAAGTTTACTTTTTAGGGAGAAGAGCTGGGGTCACTCATCGTCAAGCAAGCATTACAGGTAGCAAAGCTCTGATTTTCTATTTTTTGGTTATAATTTTTGACATGTTTTCCTCGGTTTCACATTGGCGGCTCATTGTTATTTTAAAAATGTGGTTTTAACATAGTCTAAAGATCTATTTAATAATGATACAGTTTCAAGATAGTCTGCAGCATAACTAGAATTAAACTAATAACATAAATATATATAGTTTAGATACCTTCATACTGTGTAAAACAACATCTTCAATAATAACAAAAAATAGAAAGCCTGACGTTAGCTTCGCTTCCTATAAAGCTTGCCTTTACGATGAGTGTCCTTAGGAAAAGGGGCTTTAACTCGGCTTTATAGGGTTGGGCGACGATATTTGCCCAGGTACGCGGTTGACGAATCCGACACTGCTTACCGAGCTTTTTTCAATGTCCTCTTTGTTTAACTTCCTCTTTAAAGGCTTCTGAGGGTTTTCCTGAATTACTCGCTCGCTCATTTTGCAAACAGATTATTTTTCCTAAAATGCACTTTTTACAAAACTGTTTTCACGAGGTAAATAAAGTAAACAAAAACATAACCTTGTAAATGTAGCACGTGAAGTGCACGTAAGGTCACCCATCGTTAAGCAAGCTTTCTTGCTTGACGATGAGTGACGTTAAGTGCACGGTGGATAGAATACAACGATTATAGACCGGTGTTCGGATCTTATAAATATATGTCGAACCAGGGCTATCAAAATGGACGGGCCACGATCCTCCACTTTGTTGACGTCACATCCGGGGCTGATTTTTTTTTGATGGTCACGTTACGACACAGCTGATTGTCTTTAAAATTTTGAAGTTGGAATGACGGTTCATGGATATTTGATTTTTTATTAAATAAAGCCGTTTTTGAGATTGTTTTTACTTTATTCTGGCAGAACAATTTTTTTTAAATGTATAGTAAGTCCTAATTTTTCATAGCCGCTTCATTAGCTCACACAAAAATTAAGTTTAAAGCAGAAGCGAATGTGACAATCACATATGACAAAGTCAAATACATGTCAAATATAACAGTTGGCATGTGGTACATGGCGGGTAATTTGAATTCAAAATAAGGAATGCTAAATCTTGAAGATTTTAACCTTTTAATCATGTTGCTTCCTTACAAACCTTTGGTGGAATATCGGGATGGTGTCTGAGAATATTTCACTGAAATTTTGCGGAAATCTGTAGTGCCATTTTGAAAATATCATAAAAAAACGTCTGACCTCCCATAAGACCCAATGTAAAATTCAGCCCCGGGAGAACAGCTGATTTTTTCAGGGTCGTGGCCTCTATTTTTGTGTTGGCCTTGGTCGAACACGTCACTGGTGGTCCAGCTGATTTTTAAAAATTTTTTCTTTGCAGAGTAGATTTATATTGTTACGAAGGAGAAAAAAGTTGTTTTTACGTATCTAAACGAAAGGACAAATTAGCAGACACAGGTGAAGATGGGAAAATTTACACAATTTTTAGCTCCTAGTTCGTGACCACCTCGAAGAACACGTTTACGATAAAGGTTTGCTGTTTTCTCGGTGTTAATGCGAATGCTTTTAACACAATATGCCTTTGTTCTACTGGGTCGACCCAATAGAACAAAGTTCTCTTAAAATTTAGTAGCAGTGATCTCTCCTATAGGAGCTCAAGAATACGGATTGTGTGATTTCAGTAGAACGTTCCTATGGGAAAGATTTCAAGAATAGACGTCTAGAACGCAAGATTTGTCGAAAACATTATAACAGTCTTGGACGAGAAGTTAGCTGCCATGGCTAGTCCACAACGAATGTCTTCTATTTCTATCTTTGTCGAAAAGAGTGAGAAGCATTATAAAAGATACTCTGCCAATCTATGGACACCTAAGCTCACACTAGGTACTATAATTATAGTGTACGTGTGAGTTAATATATAACTAAAAACTGAAATATATTTTATTGAACTCCAGACTCAATTACCTTTCGTTTGATACCACACAAGCCATGTTTTGACTTATACTTTAATTTTTCAAATCTACCCCCACCTTTTTTTTTAAACTAAAATGTATTTTGTTTAACTCCAGACTCAATTACCTTTCGTTTGATATCACACACGCCATATTTCCACATAAACACTAATTTTTTAAAATTACCCCCACCCTTTTTTAAAAGTAAAATGTATTTTATTTAACTCCAGACGCAATTACCTTTCGTTTGATATCACACACGCCATATTTTTACATAAACTCTAATTTTTGATATATACCCCCCCCCCCTTTTATTTGGCTTGTGTTCGGTGGATTTTGTTCATTTTTAAATGGGACCATCTGGACCCAAAACCCAGCGTAGGTACCAAATTTCATTAAAATTGGGCAAGCGGTTTTTGAGTTATGCGCGTTGGTCGTTTGACAGACAGACATACATACATACATACATACATACATACATACATACATACATACAGACAGACAGACAGACAGACAGACAGACAGACAGACAGACAGACAGACAGACAGACAGACAGACAGACAGACAGACAGACAGACAGACAGACAGACAGACAGACAGACAGACAGACAGACAGACAGACAGACAGACAGACAGACAGACAGACAGACAGACAGACAGACAGACAGACAGACAGACAGACAGACAGACAGACAGACAGACAGACAGACAGACAGACAGACAGACAGACAGACAGACAGACAGACAGACAGACAGACAGACAGACAGACAGACAGACAGACAGACAGACAGACAGACAGACAGACAGACAGACAGACAGACAGACAGACAGACAGACAGACAGACAGACAGACAGACAGACAGACAGACAGACAGACAGACAGACAGACAGACAGACAGACAGACAGACAGACAGACAGACAGACAGACAGACAGACAGACAGACAGACAGACAGACAGACAGACAGACAGACAGACAGACAGACAGACAGACAGACAGACAGACAGACAGACAGACAGACAGACAGACAGACAGACAGACAGACAGACAGACAGACAGACAGACAGACAGACAGACAGACAGACAGACAGACAGACAGACAGACAGACAGACAGACAGACAGACAGACAGACAGACAGACAGACAGACAGACAGACAGACAGACAGACAGACAGACAGACAGACAGACAGACAGACAGACAGACAGACAGACAGACAGACAGACAGACAGACAGACAGACAGACAGACAGACAGACAGACAGACAGACAGACAGACAGACAGACAGACAGACAGACAGACAGACAGACAGACAGACAGACAGACAGACAGACAGACAGACAGACAGACAGACAGACAGACAGACAGACAGACAGACAGACAGACAGACAGACAGACAGACAGACAGACAGACAGACAGACAGACAGACAGACAGACAGACAGACAGACAGACAGACAGACAGACAGACAGACAGACAGACAGACAGACAGACAGACAGACAGACAGACAGACAGACAGACAGACAGACAGACAGACAGACAGACAGACAGACAGACAGACAGACAGACAGACAGACAGACAGACAGACAGACAGACAGACAGACAGACAGACAGACAGACAGACAGACAGACAGACAGACAGACAGACAGACAGACAGACAGACAGACAGACAGACAGACAGACAGACAGACAGACAGACAGACAGACAGACAGACAGACAGACAGACAGACAGACAGACAGACAGACAGACAGACAGACAGACAGACAGACAGACAGACAGACAGACAGACAGACAGACAGACAGACAGACAGACAGACAGACAGACAGACAGACAGACAGACAGACAGACAGACAGACAGACAGACAGACAGACAGACAGACAGACAGACAGACAGACAGACAGACAGACAGACAGACAGACAGACAGACAGACAGACAGACAGACAGACAGACAGACAGACAGACAGACAGACAGACAGACAGACAGACAGACAGACAGACAGACAGACAGACAGACAGACAGACAGACAGACAGACAGACAGACAGACAGACAGACAGACAGACAGACAGACAGACAGACAGACAGACAGACAGACAGACAGACAGACAGACAGACAGACAGACAGACAGACAGACAGACAGACAGACAGACAGACAGACAGACAGACAGACAGACAGACAGACAGACAGACAGACAGACAGACAGACAGACAGACAGACAGACAGACAGACAGACAGACAGACAGACAGACAGACAGACAGACAGACAGACAGACAGACAGACAGACAGACAGACAGACAGACAGACAGACAGACAGACAGACAGACAGACAGACAGACAGACAGACAGACAGACAGACAGACAGACAGACAGACAGACAGACAGACAGACAGACAGACAGACAGACAGACAGACAGACAGACAGACAGACAGACAGACAGACAGACAGACAGACAGACAGACAGACAGACAGACAGACAGACAGACAGACAGACAGACAGACAGACAGACAGACAGACAGACAGACAGACAGACAGACAGACAGACAGACAGACAGACAGACAGACAGACAGACAGACAGACAGACAGACAGACAGACAGACAGACAGACAGACAGACAGACAGACAGACAGACAGACAGACAGACAGACAGACAGACAGACAGACAGACAGACAGACAGACAGACAGACAGACAGACAGACAGACAGACAGACAGACAGACAGACAGACAGACAGACAGACAGACAGACAGACAGACAGACAGACAGACAGACAGACAGACAGACAGACAGACAGACAGACAGACAGACAGACAGACAGACAGACAGACAGACAGACAGACAGACAGACAGACAGACAGACAGACAGACAGACAGACAGACAGACAGACAGACAGACAGACAGACAGACAGACAGACAGACAGACAGACAGACAGACAGACAGACAGACAGACAGACAGACAGACAGACAGACAGACAGACAGACAGACAGACAGACAGACAGACAGACAGACAGACAGACAGACAGACAGACAGACAGACAGACAGACAGACAGACAGACAGACAGACAGACAGACAGACAGACAGACAGACAGACAGACAGACAGACAGACAGACAGACAGACAGACAGACAGACAGACAGACAGACAGACAGACAGACAGACAGACAGACAGACAGACAGACAGACAGACAGACAGACAGACAGACAGACAGACAGACAGACAGACAGACAGACAGACAGACAGACAGACAGACAGACAGACAGACAGACAGACAGACAGACAGACAGACAGACAGACAGACAGACAGACAGACAGACAGACAGACAGACAGACAGACAGACAGACAGACAGACAGACAGACAGACAGACAGACAGACAGACAGACAGACAGACAGACAGACAGACAGACAGACAGACAGACAGACAGACAGACAGACAGACAGACAGACAGACAGACAGACAGACAGACAGACAGACAGACAGACAGACAGACAGACAGACAGACAGACAGACAGACAGACAGACAGACAGACAGACAGACAGACAGACAGACAGACAGACAGACAGACAGACAGACAGACAGACAGACAGACAGACAGACAGACAGACAGACAGACAGACAGACAGACAGACAGACAGACAGACAGACAGACAGACAGACAGACAGACAGACAGACAGACAGACAGACAGACAGACAGACAGACAGACAGACAGACAGACAGACAGACAGACAGACAGACAGACAGACAGACAGACAGACAGACAGACAGACAGACAGACAGACAGACAGACAGACAGACAGACAGACAGACAGACAGACAGACAGACAGACAGACAGACAGACAGACAGACAGACAGACAGACAGACAGACAGACAGACAGACAGACAGACAGACAGACAGACAGACAGACAGACAGACAGACAGACAGACAGACAGACAGACAGACAGACAGACAGACAGACAGACAGACAGACAGACAGACAGACAGACAGACAGACAGACAGACAGACAGACAGACAGACAGACAGACAGACAGACAGACAGACAGACAGACAGACAGACAGACAGACAGACAGACAGACAGACAGACAGACAGACAGACAGACAGACAGACAGACAGACAGACAGACAGACAGACAGACAGACAGACAGACAGACAGACAGACAGACAGACAGACAGACAGACAGACAGACAGACAGACAGACAGACAGACAGACAGACAGACAGACAGACAGACAGACAGACAGACAGACAGACAGACAGACAGACAGACAGACAGACAGACAGACAGACAGACAGACAGACAGACAGACAGACAGACAGACAGACAGACAGACAGACAGACAGACAGACAGACAGACAGACAGACAGACAGACAGACAGACAGACAGACAGACAGACAGACAGACAGACAGACAGACAGACAGACAGACAGACAGACAGACAGACAGACAGACAGACAGACAGACAGACAGACAGACAGACAGACAGACAGACAGACAGACAGACAGACAGACAGACAGACAGACAGACAGACAGACAGACAGACAGACAGACAGACAGACAGACAGACAGACAGACAGACAGACAGACAGACAGACAGACAGACAGACAGACAGACAGACAGACAGACAGACAGACAGACAGACAGACAGACAGACAGACAGACAGACAGACAGACAGACAGACAGACAGACAGACAGACAGACAGACAGACAGACAGACAGACAGACAGACAGACAGACAGACAGACAGACAGACAGACAGACAGACAGACAGACAGACAGACAGACAGACAGACAGACAGACAGACAGACAGACAGACAGACAGACAGACAGACAGACAGACAGACAGACAGACAGACAGACAGACAGACAGACAGACAGACAGACAGACAGACAGACAGACAGACAGACAGACAGACAGACAGACAGACAGACAGACAGACAGACAGACAGACAGACAGACAGACAGACAGACAGACAGACAGACAGACAGACAGACAGACAGACAGACAGACAGACAGACAGACAGACAGACAGACAGACAGACAGACAGACAGACAGACAGACAGACAGACAGACAGACAGACAGACAGACAGACAGACAGACAGACAGACAGACAGACAGACAGACAGACAGACAGACAGACAGACAGACAGACAGACAGACAGACAGACAGACAGACAGACAGACAGACAGACAGACAGACAGACAGACAGACAGACAGACAGACAGACAGACAGACAGACAGACAGACAGACAGACAGACAGACAGACAGACAGACAGACAGACAGACAGACAGACAGACAGACAGACAGACAGACAGACAGACAGACAGACAGACAGACAGACAGACAGACAGACAGACAGACAGACAGACAGACAGACAGACAGACAGACAGACAGACAGACAGACAGACAGACAGACAGACAGACAGACAGACAGACAGACAGACAGACAGACAGACAGACAGACAGACAGACAGACAGACAGACAGACAGACAGACAGACAGACAGACAGACAGACAGACAGACAGACAGACAGACAGACAGACAGACAGACAGACAGACAGACAGACAGACAGACAGACAGACAGACAGACAGACAGACAGACAGACAGACAGACAGACAGACAGACAGACAGACAGACAGACAGACAGACAGACAGACAGACAGACAGACAGACAGACAGACAGACAGACAGACAGACAGACAGACAGACAGACAGACAGACAGACAGACAGACAGACAGACAGACAGACAGACAGACAGACAGACAGACAGACAGACAGACAGACAGACAGACAGACAGACAGACAGACAGACAGACAGACAGACAGACAGACAGACAGACAGACAGACAGACAGACAGACAGACAGACAGACAGACAGACAGACAGACAGACAGACAGACAGACAGACAGACAGACAGACAGACAGACAGACAGACAGACAGACAGACAGACAGACAGACAGACAGACAGACAGACAGACAGACAGACAGACAGACAGACAGACAGACAGACAGACAGACAGACAGACAGACAGACAGACAGACAGACAGACAGACAGACAGACAGACAGACAGACAGACAGACAGACAGACAGACAGACAGACAGACAGACAGACAGACAGACAGACAGACAGACAGACAGACAGACAGACAGACAGACAGACAGACAGACAGACAGACAGACAGACAGACAGACAGACAGACAGACAGACAGACAGACAGACAGACAGACAGACAGACAGACAGACAGACAGACAGACAGACAGACAGACAGACAGACAGACAGACAGACAGACAGACAGACAGACAGACAGACAGACAGACAGACAGACAGACAGACAGACAGACAGACAGACAGACAGACAGACAGACAGACAGACAGACAGACAGACAGACAGACAGACAGACAGACAGACAGACAGACAGACAGACAGACAGACAGACAGACAGACAGACAGACAGACAGACAGACAGACAGACAGACAGACAGACAGACAGACAGACAGACAGACAGACAGACAGACAGACAGACAGACAGACAGACAGACAGACAGACAGACAGACAGACAGACAGACAGACAGACAGACAGACAGACAGACAGACAGACAGACAGACAGACAGACAGACAGACAGACAGACAGACAGACAGACAGACAGACAGACAGACAGACAGACAGACAGACAGACAGACAGACAGACAGACAGACAGACAGACAGACAGACAGACAGACAGACAGACAGACAGACAGACAGACAGACAGACAGACAGACAGACAGACAGACAGACAGACAGACAGACAGACAGACAGACAGACAGACAGACAGACAGACAGACAGACAGACAGACAGACAGACAGACAGACAGACAGACAGACAGACAGACAGACAGACAGACAGACAGACAGACAGACAGACAGACAGACAGACAGACAGACAGACAGACAGACAGACAGACAGACAGACAGACAGACAGACAGACAGACAGACAGACAGACAGACAGACAGACAGACAGACAGACAGACAGACAGACAGACAGACAGACAGACAGACAGACAGACAGACAGACAGACAGACAGACAGACAGACAGACAGACAGACAGACAGACAGACAGACAGACAGACAGACAGACAGACAGACAGACAGACAGACAGACAGACAGACAGACAGACAGACAGACAGACAGACAGACAGACAGACAGACAGACAGACAGACAGACAGACAGACAGACAGACAGACAGACAGACAGACAGACAGACAGACAGACAGACAGACAGACAGACAGACAGACAGACAGACAGACAGACAGACAGACAGACAGACAGACAGACAGACAGACAGACAGACAGACAGACAGACAGACAGACAGACAGACAGACAGACAGACAGACAGACAGACAGACAGACAGACAGACAGACAGACAGACAGACAGACAGACAGACAGACAGACAGACAGACAGACAGACAGACAGACAGACAGACAGACAGACAGACAGACAGACAGACAGACAGACAGACAGACAGACAGACAGACAGACAGACAGACAGACAGACAGACAGACAGACAGACAGACAGACAGACAGACAGACAGACAGACAGACAGACAGACAGACAGACAGACAGACAGACAGACAGACAGACAGACAGACAGACAGACAGACAG
This sequence comes from Aspidapion aeneum, assembly GCA_963576565.1. Taxonomy (NCBI): domain Eukaryota; kingdom Metazoa; phylum Arthropoda; class Insecta; order Coleoptera; family Brentidae; genus Aspidapion; species Aspidapion aeneum. The sequence continues at coordinate 27,362 of CAUYVT010000089.1, forward strand.
ACAGACAGACAGACAGACAGACAGACAGACAGACAGACAGACAGACAGACAGACAGACAGACAGACAGACAGACAGACAGACAGACAGACAGACAGACAGACAGACAGACAGACAGACAGACAGACAGACAGACAGACAGACAGACAGACAGACAGACAGACAGACAGACAGACAGACAGACAGACAGACAGACAGACAGACAGACAGACAGACAGACAGACAGACAGACAGACAGACAGACAGACAGACAGACAGACAGACAGACAGACAGACAGACAGACAGACAGACAGACAGACAGACAGACAGACAGACAGACAGACAGACAGACAGACAGACAGACAGACAGACAGACAGACAGACAGACAGACAGACAGACAGACAGACAGACAGACAGACAGACAGACAGACAGACAGACAGACAGACAGACAGACAGACAGACAGACAGACAGACAGACAGACAGACAGACAGACAGACAGACAGACAGACAGACAGACAGACAGACAGACAGACAGACAGACAGACAGACAGACAGACAGACAGACAGACAGACAGACAGACAGACAGACAGACAGACAGACAGACAGACAGACAGACAGACAGACAGACAGACAGACAGACAGACAGACAGACAGACAGACAGACAGACAGACAGACAGACAGACAGACAGACAGACAGACAGACAGACAGACAGACAGACAGACAGACAGACAGACAGACAGACAGACAGACAGACAGACAGACAGACAGACAGACAGACAGACAGACAGACAGACAGACAGACAGACAGACAGACAGACAGACAGACAGACAGACAGACAGACAGACAGACAGACAGACAGACAGACAGACAGACAGACAGACAGACAGACAGACAGACAGACAGACAGACAGACAGACAGACAGACAGACAGACAGACAGACAGACAGACAGACAGACAGACAGACAGACAGACAGACAGACAGACAGACAGACAGACAGACAGACAGACAGACAGACAGACAGACAGACAGACAGACAGACAGACAGACAGACAGACAGACAGACAGACAGACAGACAGACAGACAGACAGACAGACAGACAGACAGACAGACAGACAGACAGACAGACAGACAGACAGACAGACAGACAGACAGACAGACAGACAGACAGACAGACAGACAGACAGACAGACAGACAGACAGACAGACAGACAGACAGACAGACAGACAGACAGACAGACAGACAGACAGACAGACAGACAGACAGACAGACAGACAGACAGACAGACAGACAGACAGACAGACAGACAGACAGACAGACAGACAGACAGACAGACAGACAGACAGACAGACAGACAGACAGACAGACAGACAGACAGACAGACAGACAGACAGACAGACAGACAGACAGACAGACAGACAGACAGACAGACAGACAGACAGACAGACAGACAGACAGACAGACAGACAGACAGACAGACAGACAGACAGACAGACAGACAGACAGACAGACAGACAGACAGACAGACAGACAGACAGACAGACAGACAGACAGACAGACAGACAGACAGACAGACAGACAGACAGACAGACAGACAGACAGACAGACAGACAGACAGACAGACAGACAGACAGACAGACAGACAGACAGACAGACAGACAGACAGACAGACAGACAGACAGACAGACAGACAGACAGACAGACAGACAGACAGACAGACAGACAGACAGACAGACAGACAGACAGACAGACAGACAGACAGACAGACAGACAGACAGACAGACAGACAGACAGACAGACAGACAGACAGACAGACAGACAGACAGACAGACAGACAGACAGACAGACAGACAGACAGACAGACAGACAGACAGACAGACAGACAGACAGACAGACAGACAGACAGACAGACAGACAGACAGACAGACAGACAGACAGACAGACAGACAGACAGACAGACAGACAGACAGACAGACAGACAGACAGACAGACAGACAGACAGACAGACAGACAGACAGACAGACAGACAGACAGACAGACAGACAGACAGACAGACAGACAGACAGACAGACAGACAGACAGACAGACAGACAGACAGACAGACAGACAGACAGACAGACAGACAGACAGACAGACAGACAGACAGACAGACAGACAGACAGACAGACAGACAGACAGACAGACAGACAGACAGACAGACAGACAGACAGACAGACAGACAGACAGACAGACAGACAGACAGACAGACAGACAGACAGACAGACAGACAGACAGACAGACAGACAGACAGACAGACAGACAGACAGACAGACAGACAGACAGACAGACAGACAGACAGACAGACAGACAGACAGACAGACAGACAGACAGACAGACAGACAGACAGACAGACAGACAGACAGACAGACAGACAGACAGACAGACAGACAGACAGACAGACAGACAGACAGACAGACAGACAGACAGACAGACAGACAGACAGACAGACAGACAGACAGACAGACAGACAGACAGACAGACAGACAGACAGACAGACAGACAGACAGACAGACAGACAGACAGACAGACAGACAGACAGACAGACAGACAGACAGACAGACAGACAGACAGACAGACAGACAGACAGACAGACAGACAGACAGACAGACAGACAGACAGACAGACAGACAGACAGACAGACAGACAGACAGACAGACAGACAGACAGACAGACAGACAGACAGACAGACAGACAGACAGACAGACAGACAGACAGACAGACAGACAGACAGACAGACAGACAGACAGACAGACAGACAGACAGACAGACAGACAGACAGACAGACAGACAGACAGACAGACAGACAGACAGACAGACAGACAGACAGACAGACAGACAGACAGACAGACAGACAGACAGACAGACAGACAGACAGACAGACAGACAGACAGACAGACAGACAGACAGACAGACAGACAGACAGACAGACAGACAGACAGACAGACAGACAGACAGACAGACAGACAGACAGACAGACAGACAGACAGACAGACAGACAGACAGACAGACAGACAGACAGACAGACAGACAGACAGACAGACAGACAGACAGACAGACAGACAGACAGACAGACAGACAGACAGACAGACAGACAGACAGACAGACAGACAGACAGACAGACAGACAGACAGACAGACAGACAGACAGACAGACAGACAGACAGACAGACAGACAGACAGACAGACAGACAGACAGACAGACAGACAGACAGACAGACAGACAGACAGACAGACAGACAGACAGACAGACAGACAGACAGACAGACAGACAGACAGACAGACAGACAGACAGACAGACAGACAGACAGACAGACAGACAGACAGACAGACAGACAGACAGACAGACAGACAGACAGACAGACAGACAGACAGACAGACAGACAGACAGACAGACAGACAGACAGACAGACAGACAGACAGACAGACAGACAGACAGACAGACAGACAGACAGACAGACAGACAGACAGACAGACAGACAGACAGACAGACAGACAGACAGACAGACAGACAGACAGACAGACAGACAGACAGACAGACAGACAGACAGACAGACAGACAGACAGACAGACAGACAGACAGACAGACAGACAGACAGACAGACAGACAGACAGACAGACAGACAGACAGACAGACAGACAGACAGACAGACAGACAGACAGACAGACAGACAGACAGACAGACAGACAGACAGACAGACAGACAGACAGACAGACAGACAGACAGACAGACAGACAGACAGACAGACAGACAGACAGACAGACAGACAGACAGACAGACAGACAGACAGACAGACAGACAGACAGACAGACAGACAGACAGACAGACAGACAGACAGACAGAGACAGACAGACAGACAGACAGACAGACAGACAGAGACAGACAGACAGACAGACAGACAGACAGACAGACAGACAGACAGACAGACAGAGAGAGACAGACAGACAGAGAGAGACAGACAGACAGAGAGAGACAGACAGACAGAGAGAGACAGACAGACAGACAGACAGACAGACAGACAGACAGACAGACAGACAGACAGACAGACAGACAGACAGACAGACAGACAGACAGACAGACAGACAGACAGACAGACAGACAGACAGACAGACAGACAGACAGACAGACAGACAGACAGACAGACAGACAGACAGACAGACAGACAGACAGACAGACAGACAGACAGACAGACAGACAGACAGACAGACAGACAGACAGACAGACAGACAGACAGACAGACAGACAGACAGACAGACAGACAGACAGACAGACAGACAGACAGACAGACAGACAGACAGACAGACAGACAGACAGACAGACAGACAGACAGACAGACAGACAGACAGACAGACAGACAGACAGACAGACAGACAGACTGACAGTCTGACAGTCTGTCAGTCTGACAGTCTGACAGACTGTCAGTCTGTCAGACTGTCAGTCTGACAGTCTGTCAGTCTGTCAGTCTGTCAGTCTGTCAGTCTGTCAGTCTGTCAGTCTGTCAGTCTGTCAGTCTGTCAGTCTGTCAGTCTGTCAGTCTGTCAGTCTGTCAGTCTGTCAGTCTGTCAGTCTGTCAGTCTGTCAGTCTGTCAGTCTGTCAGTCTGTCAGTCTGTCAGTCTGTCAGTCTGTCAGTCTGTCAGTCTGTCAGTCTGTCAGTCTGTCAGTCTGTCAGTCTGTCAGTCTGTCAGTCTGTCAGTCTGTCAGTCTGTCAGTCTGTCAGTCTGTCAGTCTGTCAGTCTGTCAGTCTGTCAGTCTGTCAGTCTGTCAGTCTGTCAGTCTGTCAGTCTGTCAGTCTGTCAGTCTGTCAGTCTGTCAGTCTGTCAGTCTGTCAGTCTGTCAGTCTGTCAGTCTGTCAGTCTGTCAGTCTGTCAGTCTGTCAGTCTGTCAGTCTGTCAGTCTGTCAGTCTGTCAGTCTGTCAGTCTGTCAGTCTGTCAGTCTGTCAGTCTGTCAGTCTGTCAGTCTGTCAGTCTGTCAGTCTGTCAGTCTGTCAGTCTGTCAGTCTGTCAGTCTGTCAGTCTGTCAGTCTGTCAGTCTGTCAGTCTGTCAGTCTGTCAGTCTGTCAGTCTGTCAGTCTGTCAGTCTGTCAGTCTGTCAGTCTGTCAGTCTGTCAGTCTGTCAGTCTGTCAGTCTGTCAGTCTGTCAGTCTGTCAGTCTGTCAGTCTGTCAGTCTGTCAGTCTGTCAGTCTGTCAGTCTGTCAGTCTGTCAGTCTGTCAGTCTGTCAGTCTGTCAGTCTGTCAGTCTGTCAGTCTGTCAGTCTGTCAGTCTGTTGTCAGTCTGTCAGTCTGTCAGTCTGTCAGTCTGTCAGTCTGTCAGTCTGTCAGTCTGTCAGTCTGTCAGTCTGTCAGTCTGTCAGTCTGTCAGTCTGTCAGTCTGTCAGTCTGTCAGTCTGTCAGTCTGTCAGTCTGTCAGTCTGTCAGTCTGTCTGTCTGTCTGTCAGTCTGTCTGTCTGTCTGTCTGTCTGTCGTCTGTCTGTCTGTCTGTCTGTCTGTCTGTCTGTCTGTCTGTCTGTCTGTCAGACAGACAGACAGACAGACAGACAGACAGACAGACAGACAGACAGACAGACAGACAGACAGACAGACAGACAGACAGACAGACAGACAGACAGACAGACAGACAGACAGACAGACAGACAGACAGACAGACAGACAGACAGACAGACAGACTGACAGACTGACAGACTGACAGACTGACAGACTGACAGACTGACAGACTGACAGACTGACAGTCTGTCAGTCTGTCAGTCTGTCAGTCTGTCAGTCTGTCTGTCTGTCTGTCTGTCTGTCTGTCTGTCTGTCTGTCTGTCTGTCTGTCTGTCTGTGACAGACAGACAGACAGACAGACTGACAGACTGACAGACTGACAGACTGACAGACTGACAGACTGACAGACTGACAGACTGACAGACTGACAGACTGACAGACTGACAGACTGACAGACTGACAGACTGACAGACTGACAGACTGACAGACTGACAGACTGACAGACTGACAGACTGACAGACTGACAGACTGACAGACTGACAGACTGACAGACTGACAGACTGACAGACTGACAGACTGACAGACTGACAGACTGACAGACTGACAGACTGACAGACTGACAGACTGACAGACTGACAGACTGACAGACTGACAGACTGACAGACTGACAGACTGACAGACTGTCAGACTGACAGACTGACAGACTGACAGACTGACAGACTGACAGACTGACAGACTGACAGACTGACAGACTGACAGACTGACAGACTGACAGACTGACAGACTGACAGACTGACAGACTGACAGACTGACAGACTGACAGACTGACAGACTGACAGACTGACAGACTGACAGACTGACAGACTGACAGACTGACAGACTGACAGACTGACAGACTGACAGACTGACAGACTGACAGACTGACAGACTGACAGACTGACAGACTGACAGACTGACAGACTGACAGACTGACAGACTGACAGACTGACAGACTGACAGACTGACAGACTGACAGACTGACAGACTGACAGACTGACAGACTGACAGACTGACAGACTGACAGACTGACAGACTGACAGACTGACAGACTGACAGACTGACAGAATGACAGACTGACAGACTGACAGACTGACAGACTGACAGACTGACAGACTGACAGACTGACAGACTGACAGACTGACAGACTGACAGACTGACAGACTGACAGACTGACAGACTGACAGACTGACAGACTGACAGACTGACAGACTGACAGACTGACAGACTGACAGACTGACAGACTGACAGACTGACAGACTGACAGACTGACAGACTGACAGACTGACAGACTGACAGACTGACAGACTGACAGACTGACGGACTGACGGACTGACGGACTGACGGACTGACGGACTGACGGACTGACGGACTGACGGACTGACGGACTGACGGACTGACGGACTGACGGACTGACGGACTGACGGACTGACGGACTGACGGACTGACGGACTGACGGACTGACGGACTGACGGACTGACGGACTGACGGACTGACGGACTGACGGACTGACGGACTGACGGACTGACGGACTGACGGACTGACGGACTGACGGACTGACGGACTGACGGACTGACGGACTGACGGACTGACAGACTGACAGACTGACAGACTGACAGACTGACAGACTGACAGACTGACAGACTGACAGACTGACAGACTGACAGACTGACAGACTGACAGACTGACAGACTGACAGACTGACAGACTGACAGACTGACAGACTGACAGACTGACAGACTGACAGACTGACAGACTGACAGACTGACAGACTGACAGACTGACAGACTGACAGACTGACAGACTGACAGACTGACAGACTGACAGACTGACAGACTGACAGACTGACAGACTGACAGACTGACAGACTGACAGACTGACAGACTGACAGACTGACAGACTGACAGACTGACAGACTGACAGACTGACAGACTGACAGACTGACAGACTGACAGACTGACAGACTGACAGACTGACAGACTGACAGACTGACAGACTGACAGACTGACAGACTGACAGACTGACAGACTGACAGACTGACAGACTGACAGACTGACAGACTGACAGACTGACAGACTGACAGACTGACAGACTGACAGACTGACAGACTGACAGACTGACAGACTGACAGACTGACAGACTGACAGACTGACAGACTGACAGACTGACAGACTGACAGACTGACAGACTGACAGACTGACAGACTGACAGACTGACAGACTGACAGACTGACAGACTGACAGACTGACAGACTGACAGACTGACAGACTGACAGACTGACAGACTGACAGACTGACAGACTGACAGACTGACAGACTGACAGACTGACAGACTGACAGACTGACAGACTGACAGACTGACAGACTGACAGACTGACAGACTGACAGACTGACAGACTGACAGACTGACAGACTGACAGACTGACAGACTGACAGACTGACAGACTGACAGACTGACAGACTGACAGACTGACAGACTGACAGACTGACAGACTGACAGACTGACGGACTGACGGACTGACGGACTGACGGACTGACGGACTGACGGACTGACGGACTGACGGACTGACGGACTGACGGACTGACGGACTGACGGACTGACGGACTGACGGACTGACGGACTGACGGACTGACGGACTGACGGACTGACGGACTGACGGACTGACGGACTGACGGACTGACGGACTGACGGACTGACGGACTGACGGACTGACGGACTGACGGACTGACGGACTGACGGACTGACGGACTGACGGACTGACGGACTGACGGACTGACGGACTGACGGACTGACGGACTGACGGACTGACAGACTGACAGACTGACAGACTGACAGACTGACAGACTGACAGACTGACAGACTGACAGACTGACAGACTGACAGACTGACAGACTGACAGACTGACAGACTGACAGACTGACAGACTGACAGACTGACAGACTGACAGACTGACAGACTGACAGACTGACAGACTGACAGACTGACAGACTGACAGACTGACAGACTGACAGACTGACAGACTGACAGACTGACAGACTGACAGACTGACAGACTGACAGACTGACAGACTGACAGACTGACAGACTGACAGACTGACAGACTGACAGACTGACAGACTGACAGACTGACAGACTGACAGACTGACAGACTGACAGACTGACAGACTGACAGACTGACAGACTGACAGACTGACAGACTGACAGACTGACAGACTGACAGACTGACAGACTGACAGACTGACAGACTGACAGACTGACAGACTGACAGACTGACAGACTGACAGACTGACAGACTGACAGACTGACAGACTGACAGACTGACAGACTGACAGACTGACAGACTGACAGACTGACAGACTGACAGACTGACAGACTGACAGACTGACAGACTGACAGACTGACAGACTGACAGACTGACAGACTGACAGACTGACAGACTGACAGACTGACAGACTGACAGACTGACAGACTGACAGACTGACAGACTGACAGACTGACAGACTGACAGACTGACAGACTGACAGACTGACAGACTGACAGACTGACAGACTGACAGACTGACAGACTGACAGACTGACAGACTGACAGACTGACAGACTGACAGACTGACAGACTGACAGACTGACAGACTGACAGACTGACAGACTGACAGACTGACAGACTGACAGACTGACAGACTGACAGACTGACAGACTGACAGACTGACAGACTGACAGACTGACAGACTGACAGACTGACAGACTGACAGACTGACAGACTGACAGACTGACAGACTGACAGACTGACAGACTGACAGACTGACAGACTGACAGACTGACAGACTGACAGACTGACAGACTGACAGACTGACAGACTGACAGACTGACAGACTGACAGACTGACAGACTGACAGACTGACAGACTGACAGACTGACAGACTGACAGACTGACAGACTGACAGACTGACAGACTGACAGACTGACAGACTGACAGACTGACAGACTGACAGACTGACAGACTGACAGACTGACAGACTGACAGACTGACAGACTGACAGACTGACAGACTGACAGACTGACAGACTGACAGACTGACAGACTGACAGACTGACAGACTGACAGACTGACAGACTGACAGACTGACAGACTGACAGACTGACAGACTGACAGACTGACAGACTGACAGACTGACAGACTGACAGACTGACAGACTGACAGACTGACAGACTGACAGACTGACAGACTGACAGACTGACAGACTGACAGACTGACAGACTGACAGACTGACAGACTGACAGACTGACAGACTGACAGACTGACAGACTGACAGACTGACAGACTGACAGACTGACAGACTGACAGACTGACAGACTGACAGACTGACAGACTGACAGACTGACAGACTGACAGACTGACAGACTGACAGACTGACAGACTGACAGACTGACAGACTGACAGACTGACAGACTGACAGACTGACAGACTGACAGACTGACAGACTGACAGACTGACAGACTGACAGACTGACAGACTGACAGACTGACAGACTGACAGACTGACAGACTGACAGACTGACAGACTGACAGACTGACAGACTGACAGACTGACAGACTGACAGACTGACAGACTGACAGACTGACAGACTGACAGACTGACAGACTGACAGACTGACAGACTGACAGACTGACAGACTGACAGACTGACAGACTGACAGACTGACAGACTGACAGACTGACAGACTGACAGACTGACAGACTGACAGACTGACAGACTGACAGACTGACAGACTGACAGACTGACAGACTGACAGACTGACAGACTGACAGACTGACAGACTGACAGACTGACAGACTGACAGACTGACAGACTGACAGACTGACAGACTGACAGACTGACAGACTGACAGACTGACAGACTGACAGACTGACAGACTGACAGACTGACAGACTGACAGACTGACAGACTGACAGACTGACAGACTGACAGACTGACAGACTGACAGACTGACAGGCTGACAGACTGACAGACTGACAGACTGACAGACTGACAGACTGACAGACTGACAGACTGACAGACTGACAGACTGACAGACTGACAGACTGACAGACTGACAGACTGACAGACTGACAGACTGACAGACTGACAGACTGACAGACTGACAGACTGACAGACTGACAGACTGACAGACTGACAGACTGACAGACTGACAGACTGACAGACTGACAGACTGACAGACTGACAGACTGACAGACTGACAGACTGACAGACTGACAGACTGACAGACTGACAGACTGACAGACTGACAGACTGACAGACTGACAGACTGACAGACTGACAGACTGACAGACTGACAGACTGACAGACTGACAGACTGACAGACTGACAGACTGACAGACTGACAGACTGACAGACTGAAAGAAAGACTGACAGACTGACAGACTGACAGACTGACAGACTGACAGACTGACAGACTGACAGACTGACAGACTGACAGACTGTCAGACTGACAGACTGACAGACTGACAGACTGACAGACTGACAGACTGACAGACTGACAGACTGACAGACTGACAGACTGACAGACTGACAGACTGACAGACTGACAGACTGACAGACTGACAGACTGACAGACTGACAGACTGACAGACTGACAGGACTGACAGGCTGACAGGCTGACAGGCTGACAGGCTGACAGGCTGACAGGCTGACAGCTGACAGGCTGACAGGCTGACAGGCTGACAGGCTGACAGGACCGACAGACCGACAGACCGACAGACCGACAGACCGACAGACCGACAGACCGACAGACCGACAGACCGACAGACCGACAGACAGACAGACAGACAGACAGACAGACAGACATACCGACAGACCGACAGACCGACAGACCGACAGACCGACAGACCGACAGACCGACAGACCGACAGACCGACAGACCGACAGACCGACAGACCGACAGACCGACAGACCGACAGACCGACAGACCGACAGACCGACAGACCGACAGACCGACAGACCGACAGACCGACAGACCGGACAGACCGACAGACCGACAGACCGACCGACAGACCGACAGACAGACAGACCGACAGACCGACAGACCGACAGACCGACAGACCGACAGACCGACAGACCGACAGACCGACAGACCGACAGACCGACAGACCGACAGACCGACAGACCGACAGACCGACAGACCGACAGACCGACAGACCGACAGACCGACAGACCGAACCGAACCGACAGACCGACAGACCGAACCGAACCGACAGACCGAACCGAAACCGACAGACCGACAGACCGAACCGAACCGACAGACCGACAGACCGAACCGAACCGACAGACCGACAGACCGACAGACCGACAGACCAACAGACCGACAGACCGACAGACCGACAGACCGACAGACCGACAGACCGACAGACCGACAGACCGACAGACCGACAGACCGACAGACCGACAGACCGACAGACCGACAGACCGAACCGAACCGACAGACCGACAGACCGACAGACCGACAGACCGAACCGAACCGACAGACCGACAGACCGACAGACCGACAGACCGACAGACCGACAGACCGACAGACCGACAGACCGACAGACCGACAGACCGACAGACCGACAGACCGACAGACCGACAGACCGACAGACCGACAGACCGACAGACCGACAGACCGACAGACCGACAGACCGACAGACCGACAGACCGACAGACCGACAGACCGACAGACCGACAGACCGACAGACCGACAGACCGACAGACCGACAGACCGACAGACCGACAGACCGACAGACCGACAGACCGACAGACCGACAGACCGACAGACCGACAGACCGACAGACCGACAGACCGACAGACCGACAGACCGACAGACCGACAGACCGACAGACCGACAGACCGACAGACCGACAGACCGACAGACCGACAGACCGACAGACCGACAGACCGACAGACCGACAGACCGACAGACCGACAGACCGACAGACCGACAGACCGACAGACCGACAGACCGACAGACCGACAGACCGACAGACCGACAGACCGACAGACCGACAGACCGACAGACCGACAGACCGACAGACCGACAGACCGACAGACCGACAGACCGACAGACCGAC
>CAUYVT010000089.1:47500-52500 GCA_963576565.1 Aspidapion aeneum
ACTGACAGACTGACAGACTGACAGACTGACAGACTGACAGACTGACAGACAGACTGACAGACTGACAGACTGACAGACTGACAGACTGACAGACTGACAGACTGACAGACTGACAGACTGACAGACTGACAGACTGACAGACTGACAGACTGACAGACTGACAGACTGACAGACTGACAGACTGACAGACTGACAGACTGACAGACTGACAGACTGACAGACTGACAGACTGACAGACTGACAGACTGACAGACTGACAGACTGACAGACTGACAGACTGACAGACTGACAGACTGACAGACTGACAGACTGACAGACTGACAGACTGACAGACTGACAGACTGACAGACTGACAGACTGACAGACTGACAGACTGACAGACTGACAGACTGACAGACTGACAGACTGACAGACTGACAGACTGACAGACTGACAGACTGACGACTGACAGACTGAACAGACTGACAGACTGACAGACTGACAGACTGACAGACTGACAGACTGACAGACTGACAGACTGACAGACTGACAGACTGACAGACTGACAGACTGACAGACTGACAGACTGACAGACTGACAGACAGACTGACAGACTGACAGACTGACAGACTGACAGACTGACAGACTGACAGACTGACAGACTGACAGACTGACAGACTGACAGACTGACAGACTGACAGACTGACAGACTGACAGACTGACAGACTGACAGACTGACAGACTGACAGACTGACAGACTGACAGACTGACAGACTGACAGACTGACAGACTGACAGACTGACAGACTGACAGACTGACAGACTGACAGACTGACAGACTGACAGACAGACTGACAGACTGACAGACTGACAGACTGACAGACTGACAGACTGACAGACTGACAGACTGACAGACTGACAGACTGACAGACTGACAGACTGACAGACTGACAGACTGACAGACTGACAGACTGACAGACTGACAGACTGACAGACTGACAGACTGACAGACTGACAGACTGACAGACTGACAGACTGACAGACTGACAGACTGACAGACTGACAGACTGACAGACTGACAGACTGACAGACTGACAGACTGACAGACTGACAGACTGACAGACTGACAGACTGACAGACTGACAGACTGACAGACTGACAGACTGACAGACTGACAGACTGACAGACTGACAGACTGACAGACTGACAGACTGACAGACTGACAGACTGACAGACTGACAGACTGACAGACTGACAGACTGACAGACTGACAGACTGACAGACTGACAGACTGACAGACTGACAGACTGACAGACTGACAGACTGACAGACTGACAGACTGACAGACTGACAGACTGACAGACTGACAGACTGACAGACTGACAGACTGACAGACTGAACTGACAGACTGACAGACTGACAGACTGACAGACTGACAGACTGACAGACTGACAGACTGACAGACTGACAGACTGACAGACTGACAGACTGACAGACTGACAGACTGACAGACTGACAGACTGACAGACTGACAGACTGACAGACTGACAGACTGACAGACTGACAGACTGACAGACTGACAGACTGACAGACTGACAGACTGACAGACTGACAGACTGACAGACTGACAGACTGACAGACTGACAGACTGACAGACTGACAGACTGACAGACTGACAGACTGACAGACTGACAGACTGACAGACTGACAGACTGACAGACTGACAGACTGACAGACTGACAGACTGACAGACTGACAGACTGACAGACTGACAGACTGACAGACTGACAGCCTGACAGCCTGACAGCCTGACAGCCTGACAGCCTGACAGCCTGACAGCCTGACAGCCTGACAGCCTGACAGCTGACAGGCTGACAGGCTGACAGGCTGACAGGCTGACAGACTGACAGACTGACAGACTGACAGACTGACAGACCTGACAGACTGACAGACTGACAGACTGACAGACTGACAGACTGACAGACTGACAGACTGACAGACTGACAGACTGACAGACTGACAGACTGACAGACTGACAGACTGACAGACTGACAGACTGACAGACTGACAGACTGACAGACTGACAGACTGACAGACTGACAGACTGACAGACTGACAGACTGACAGACTGACAGACTGACAGACTGACAGACTGACAGACTGACAGACTGACAGACTGACAGACTGACAGACTGACAGACTGACAGACTGACAGACTGACAGACTGACAGACTGACAGACTGACAGACTGACAGACTGACAGACTGACAGACTGACAGACTGACAGAGCTGACAGACTGACAGACTGACAGACTGACAGGACTGACACAGACTGACAGACTGACAGACTGACAGACTGACAGACTGACAGACTGACAGACTGACAGACTGACAGACTGACAGACTGACAGACTGACAGACTGACAGACTGACAGACTGACAGACTGACAGACTGACAGACTGACAGACTGACAGACTGACAGACTGACAGACTGACAGACTGACAGACTGACAGACTGACAGACTGACAGACTGACAGACTGACAGACTGACAGACTGACAGACTGACAGACTGACAGACTGACAGACTGACAGACTGACAGACTGACAGACTGACAGACTGACAGACTGACAGACTGACAGACTGACAGACTGACAGACTGACAGACTGACAGACTGACAGACTGACAGACTGACAGACTGACAGACTGACAGACTGACAGACTGACAGACTGACAGGCCTGACAGCCTGACAGCCTGACAGGCTGACAGGCTGACAGGCTGACAGGCTGACAGGCTGACAGGCTGACAGGCTGACAGGCTGACAGGCTGACAGGCTGACAGGCTGACAGGCTGACAGGCTGACAGGCTGACAGGCTGACAGGCTGACAGGCTGACAGCTGACAGGCTGACAGGCTGACAGGCTGACAGGCTGACAGGCTGACAGAAGGCTGACAGGCTGACAGACCGACAGGCTGACAGACCGACAGACCGACAGACCGACAGACCGACAGACCGACAGACCGACAGACCGACAGACCGACAGACCGACAGACAGACAGACAGACAGACAGACAGACAGACAGACAGACAGACAGACCGACAGACCGACAGACCGACAGACCGACAGACCGACAGACCGACAGACCGACAGACCGACAGACCGACAGACCGACAGACCGACAGACCGACAGACCGACAGACCGACAGACCGACAGACCGACAGACGACAGACCGACAGACCGACAGACCGACAGACCGACAGACCGACAGACCGACAGACCGACAGACCGACAGGACCGAACCGAACCGACAGACCCGACAGACCGAACCGAACCGACAGACCGACAGACCGAACCGAACCGACAGACCGACAGACCGAACCGAACCGACAGACCGACAGACCGAACCGAACCGACAGACCGACAGACCGACAGACCGACAGACCGACAGACCAACAGACCGACAGACCGACAGACCGACAGACCGACAGACCGACAGACCGACAGACCGACAGACCGACAGACCGACAGACCGACAGACCCGACAGACCGACAGACCGACAGACCGACAGACCGACAGACCGACAGACCGACAGACCGACAGACCGACAGACCGACAGACCGAACCGAACCGACGACAGACCGACAGACCGACAGACCGACAGACCGACAGACCGAACCGAACCGACAGACCGACAGACCGACAGACCGACAGACCGACAGACCGACAGACCGACAGACCGACAGACCGACAGACCGACAGACCGACAGACCGACAGACCGACAGACCGACAGACCGACAGACCGACAGACCGACAGACCGACAGACCGACAGACCGACAGACCGACAGACCGACAGACCGACAGACCGACAGACCGACAGACCGACAGACCGACAGACCGACAGACCGACAGACCGACAGACCGACAGACCGACAGACCGACAGACCGACAGACCGACAGACCGACAGACCGACAGACCGACAGACCGACAGACCGACAGACCGACAGACCGACAGACCGACAGACCGACAGACCGACAGACCGACAGACCGACAGACCGACAGACCGACAGACCGACAGACCGACAGACCGACAGACCGACAGACCGACAGACCGACAGACCGACAGACCGACAGACCGACAGACCGACAGACCGACAGACCGACAGACCGACAGACCGACAGACCAGACCGACAGACCGACAGACCGACAGACCGACAGACCGACAGACCAGACAGACAGACCGACAGACCGACAGACCGACAGACAGACAGACAGACAGACAGACGACAGACAGACAGACAGACAGACAGACAGACAGACAGACAGACAGACCGACAGACAGACAGACAGACAGACAGACAGACAGACAGACAGACAGACAGACAGACAGACAGACAGACAGACAGACAGACAGACAGACAGACAGACAGACAGACAGACAGACAGACAGACAGACAGACAGACAGACAGACAGACAGACAGACAGACAGACAGACAGACAGACAGACAGACAGACAGACAGACAGACAGACAGACAGACAGACAGACAGACAGACAGACAGACAGACAGACAGACAGACAGACAGACAGACAGACAGACAGACAGACAGACAGACAGACAGACAGACAGACAGACAGACAGACAGACAGACAGACAGACAGACAGACAGACAGACAGACAGACAGACAGACAGACAGACAGACAGACAGACAGACAGACAGACAGACAGACAGACAGACAGACAGACAGACAGACAGACAGACAGACAGACAGACAGACAGACAGACAGACAGACAGACAGACAGACAGACAGACAGACAGACAGACAGACAGACAGACAGACAGACAGACAGACAGACAGACAGACAGACAGACAGACAGACAGACAGACAGACAGACAGACAGACAGACAGACAGACAGACAGACAGACAGAACAGACAGACAGACAGACAGACAGACAGACAGACAGACAGACAGACAGACAGACAGACAGACAGACAGACAGACAGACA